>VDFB02108628.1:0-13304 GCA_007258455.2 Sequoia sempervirens
AATAGAAAATGAATAATCAATATTTATTAAATTCAAAGTAAAGCATAATTTATATTGGTGGAAAGCTGAGAATTTCCTTCAAAAACCCCTTTTGTTGAACATCAATTTTGGGTAAAGAAAAAGTCATCAGCCACATACCCTACACATATGGTCCATTATATTGCCCCTTTTTGGCCCATCATGATCCTGCACATACCCAGATGCAAAACCATTTAGGTAGAAACAAAGACCCATAAACCATACTTTGGAACCCAAAATGCATGAAGAGCTTATGAAGCTTAGGGAAGGAGGAATTATCAAGCTAATTAGACATTCATCTTAGGCCTCCAATTTAATACTAGTCAAAAAGAAAAATGGAGATATAAGGCTTTGAGTAGACTTTTGGAACTTGAATGTATCTTCTCTTAAGGACAATTACCCACTTCCAAACATGGAGGCTATGCTACAAAGGGTCATAGGCTATGAATTACTATCCATGATGGATGGATTTTCAAGCTATAACCAAGTGAAGGTTAAAAAATCAGAGCAATACAAGATAGCCTTCACTATAGCATGGGGAGCATATGTTTATGTTAGGATGCCATTCAGACTCACAAATGTTGGTACAACATTTCAAAGGGCCATGGATGTTGCTTTTTTTGACCTTATTAATGTGATAATGGTAGTCTATCAGGATTATTTAACTACATATTCGAAGAAGGTAGAGGATCATGTGGCTCACCTTGAAAAAATATTTTTGAAAGCATTGGAATATGGAATTTCCCTCAATCCTAAAATGTGTCAATTTGTAGTAGCAAAAAGAAAGTTACTTGGGCATGTATTCTCTAAGGAGGGAATAAGGATTGATCCTAAAAGAGTGGATTCCATTGATAAGATGCCTATCCCCAAGACATTTAAGGCTATTCAATCCTTCTTTGGACAAATCAATTTTGTAAGAAGATTCATATCAAATTTTGCTAAGATAGTAAAGCCAATATCAAGGATGCTAAAGAAAGGTGCAAAGATTGATTAGAAATTTAAAGCTAGAGATGCATTCATATCCATAAAAAGAGAATTCAAATAAGCTCCAATATTGAAATCTCTAGATTTTAGCAAACCTTTCCAAATATTTGCATTCACATCTTATCACATAGTTGTTGCAGTGATGCTCAAAAAGAATGATGAAGTGAATGAGTAGCCAATCTCCTTCCTTAGAAAATCCCTCCAAAATTTAGAATTGAAATATGATATTGCAGAGAAACAAGCCTATGCATTGGTAAAATCTTTCAAGGCATTTAGACCATATCTAGTGGGAGAAAAAGTGATAGCTTATGTGCCTAACGCTGCAGTGAAGGATGTATTCATACAAAGTGAAATAATAGGGCACATGTGTTGATGGATAAATAGAATCTAGGAGTTTGATAATGAGTTTCAAATTACTAACATTGTGAGAGGACAAGGATTTGAAAAATTCATGGCTAAAACAAATTTGGAAGCTGCCCAAGTATGCAATGTGGATGATGAAGAAAATATGGTCACTAGTATTGACCACACATCATGGTACACTGATATTGTGTACTATCGTAAACATTTGAAATGTCCAGGAGGGTTTGATGACAACAAAAAAAGGCCACTCAAGTCGAATGCATCAAAATATGTATTCATGAAAGGGGACCTCTACTAGAAAAATGGGGATGGTTTTCTATTGTTGTTCTTAGATGAGCATGAAGCAAGTTATGTCTTGAAGGAAATGCATGGAGGAGTATGTGGGGGAATTTCTCAGCAAATACCACTGCTCATAAGATATTAAGGGTAGGGTACTATTGGCCTAAGGTTTTCAATGATGCACATGATCACTATACTAGAAAATGTGAGGCATGTCAAAAGTTTTTTGGAAAATTGAAGTATCAAGGGACATTGCCTCTAAGAATTGTGTAGGTTGAAGCTCCATTTAACCAATGAGGAATTGATTGCATAGGGAAAATTATAGAAAATTCTATTGGAGGACACAAATGGATATTAGTATCAACAAATTATCTCACAAAGTGGGTGGAACCATACCCACCAAGCAGGAAACTAGTAAACTTGTGACAAATTTCTTATTGGAAAACATCATCACAAGATTTAGAGTTCCAACAAGGATTGTAACTAATAATGGAATGCACTTTAGGTTAGATGAATTCAAGGGATTTCTCTAGTCATATGGTATAGTAATTGGATACTCTTCACCATATCGTCCACAAGAAGATGGGTAGGCTAAATCCAACAACAAGAGTATCTTGAAAATCATAAGAAAAATGTTGGATAACAATAAAAGAGCTTGGGATTCAAAGTTGAGGCTGGCCTTATGGGCTGGTAGAATCACTGTGAAAAGGACCACTGGTAAATCAAATTTTGACCTTGTATATGGAACTCAAGCCAGGCTCCCTTTACACAATTTAATATCAGTCTGTAAATTCATCTTGCAAGAAGATTTAGATGTTCTTGAACCTATGGAGGAAAGGATGGAAGAATTGATGGAATTTGATGAAATAAGGAACCAAGCCCAACAACACAACAAGAAGAAACAATTACAAATGAAGTACTTGCATGATAAGAGGGCTAAAAATAGGAAGTTTGAAGTAGATGAAATAGTCCTCATGTGGAATTATAGGAGCCAAGACAAAGAAAAGCATGGGAAATTTGAGGCCTTATGGTTAGGACCCTTTGTCATTGTTGGAAATGGAGGTGAGGATTCATACTTTCTCCAAAACATGTCTGGAGAGGAACAAGAACTGCTAGTTCATGGACAATTCCTAAAACATTTCTTTTCATGAAGAATATAAAGAGGATCAAGGATTGGTAGTGCATGGAAAATTCTTTGCATGCATCTCAAAATAATTATTTCCATGCCTAGTAGTCTAGGTGAAGGTCAGGAATTGACAGTGCATGGAAAATTCCTGAGATACCTTATGAAATTTGCAAATTTCCATGCACAGTAGTTCTAGGTTCTCATGATATCCCATCTCCATCAATGGTATGCTCCCCAAATATTTTCTAGATTCTTTCAATGATCTTACAATCACTCATCCCCAGATGGAGCCACTATTAGGACTAGAAAAATCCCACATATTTTCATCAGCCTCTATTGACTTACCTCCCAGTCCTTAGAAAAGTTCACCACACTTAATTTTATGATTTAGGAAAATCACTGAGATTTGTGTGGAAAAAAATCATTTTGTAGCTAGCATACCCAAACAATCGCATTCATAAAATAATTTAAAATCCCATTGACATCAACATCCCAACAATACCTCATTGGTGGAAATCCCATCACCACCCCATCGATAGCCCGATGAGGATAGTTCATAACTTTGCATCGGTGTAACCTCGTTCCATTGGGATAACTTCCAAGGTAGTCTCCCTGATAGACCGATAGAGGAAAAAATGATGATCACATCACCATAGCTCTAATAGATCAGTGGAAAAAATGATTATGGTCCCCCGATAGCCTGATACAATCATATATTTTCAAAAGTTCAACGATGAAGCTGGGGTGCATCGGGGTAGCATTGTTTGGTGTCCCAATGATAGACCGAAAGAGAGACATTCATCTGTGGAGAAGGTGGCCATTGGTGGAAAATGAACCAAGGCTCCAACGATACAATGATGAATAATTACTACTAGTTGATTTGGCATCCAAGAGCATCATCAGAATATTTAACATAAATGCTCCCCCTAATGACAAGACTAAAACAAGTGGTATATTAATGAGCTAGAGCAGAATTAAATTTCACCACAAGTCAATCATACAATTACAAAAACCAGGAGGGTTGTGCTAATGGAAGAAGCAGAAAAGACGGAACTCAGAGCTTTTACGCAGCAAAACCAGGGGAGACAGAAAATTCATGTAAGTACATCTCTCTTAGCTAGAAAGTTGTATTTTTTAAAAGTTTTCAATGGAAAAGAATGTGGAAAAACCTAAGGAAAAGAAACAAAAAACCAAAAAGACAAATTTAAATAAATATTTGGCAGACTAGTGTCTGGGGTCGAGGCCAAGACACAGGAGAAGTGTTCAAACAAGTAAATTGTTAGACAAACATAAGGGTGTAGGGGATGTTTGGACGTGACATCGAGGATATGAACTTTTCATATATCACTACAGAAAGAAATTCAGATTCCAAGTAGTCTATAACCCATGGAGGTTGAACCTAGGAAGACTTGTGGTGCCAAATGTATTCATTAATGTAGAATTAGTGAAATCTCTTTCCAGTTGTTATAACACCAAGAAGAGAACTATCCAGTCACCAACTAGATCTGATATGTTTGTTATCTCCCAAGACCTAATCTCTAATGTATTTCAGTTAGAATGTCCCCAAAATTTTCCATTCACAGTTAGAGATCTCTTGACAAAATATTGTTGCGTGGATACTAGCTACAAGAGATGCAAATTTCCTTTGCATAGACCTAAAAATGAGGATGGCCAGCTTAGGATGTTTTCAAGCAAATAAAACTCTCCTTTTCATGTAGATTTGTTTGAAGAATACTTTCAGTATACCTATTACTTAGTTGGTCAATTCTTTGGAATAGAGATTCCCCCCTTATGTCTATTGCACTAATGGTTGTAGCTGTGGATATACAAAGTAAGGATGCTAGGTCATTTTATCACTCATGCAAGCTACTTGGATAATTCCTAAACCAAGGGCTTGAAAGGATCACAAATGAACAATGAATGGCTAGGATTTCAAAAATACTCATTCTCTTGCTGGGGTTTTACTTACTTTTGTATGGAGGAACATGCTAGATGTGGGAGAAGAAGTGAGGATCGAGATACAGATGAAATGGAAACTTCAAACTTGTATAGATGTGGACTTTGGGCATGGATAGCTCTATGAGAAAGGTCTCATTATTTATATTTTGAAGAATTATTTGTTAAACCACTAATGAAGCTACTGGGATATTCATATGATCATAACTTATCCCCTGAGGTACAAAGATTTCTAAGGCCAAAGGAGAATGACCCAAAAGGAAAAGTGAACCATAATTGGGGAGACTGGTATGCTTTCTGTGACTACACAATAAGAGTCTATAGGTTTGAAGGGAATCCACACTTGCTACCCCATGTAGTTCCAAATAGAGTTGCTTATCTAGAGATTGTATGACAACTAGCAAAATATGATGCTAAACACCTCAAGGGTCATAATAAGCAATCACTTATGCCCAACACTCTTTGTTTTGGAGATTTTACAGTGGTTGCAAATGAAGGATATGAGGAAATTGATGCTAGAATATCACATTACAACCTTCCTCTTGGGTATGAAAGAGAGAAATTTGATGCAAAGGGATTTATTCTTCAAGCAAGATTAACACAAGGACTATCTGGGTATGAGCATTGGTTTGTGGTTGATGATGTGATCAAGAACCGAAACGAGGCTTACACCAGTGATAGAATGGCCTCATTTAATAAAGTTATGCTCGTGGAGGAGTGGAAGAGAAAGAATATCCCATCATATTCAAAAGAATTTGGTGATATACAAGATCCCTTGGCTAGGATTGAGCAACTTATTGCTCATATAAATGAAATAGTAAAAGATGTGCCTTCATATGTTTTTGATACATCTCATGCAAATTATACTAGAGTACAGGCTGAAGATGTGGAGCCTCTAGATCACATACCCTCTCAACGCACTCCTGATGTATGTTTTTCCACTGATAAGAGTGATGAAGAGGAAAGTAGCAAAGAAAGTGATAAGGCGAGTAGTGAAGAGGAGCAACAAGTAGAACAAATAAAAGCCCTTGTAATTGCACAATATGAGCCTCCTTAGGAACAAAATATTGTAAGGTTTGAAGCATCAAATGAATTATCTGATGAAATTAGGGTCAAGGCTAGCCAAGAATTCATTTTTGATGGCGACTTTGTTAAAACTCCTGAATTCAAATCATTTGTCTATGAATATAAGGGAAGGAAAATAAGAAAAAAGGAGCAAGATATTACTCCTGAAAAGGAAGCTGCTGCTTTAGAGGAATTGAAAAGGGAAATTGACAAGGAGATGTAATCTATCACCCCCGAGAGAGGTAGATAATTAATTCAAGAGGCTTGGGGTATTACTTCTACTTGGATGGGACATTTTCTCTGCAATTGTGTTTGATAGTTTCAGAAAAAGAGGGGATAACACAATGAACCTGACAAAGGAGGCCAGGGTCTGGGTATAATCCAAATGAGGCTACCTTGCTTATTTGGTCACTGTACCCCCATGAAAAGAGGTCGGCAGTGATTGATAATCCAAATTAAGTATTTGGACATCTTTTGGTCCAAAGAGTTGGGGACACTAATCCCTTGGAAATTGTAGAACTGAATGTCAATGTGGAAAAATTCACTAGAGCACAAATTGAAAAGTTGGTTAAAGAAAATGACAAATTGAAAAGGGAGCTATCATATCAAAAGGAGAATTCATCTTCCTCTTCTACTTCAGAATTGTACTCTCCATGGCTCAAAAAGGACAAGAGAATATTAGATGATTAGTTTAACTTTATATTGGAAAAGTTCCCATTTGAAAGCCTAGGAAAAGTGTAAAACACTAGAAAAGGAAATGAAAGTCATTAAGTACAATACTATGTTTGAGATAATCAAGGAAAGGTTCAATAAGCTGATGATTATTAGAGTGTGTTCAAGTAGACACAATCAACACTAGAGGAGAATGTCTCATTGCAAAGAAGAATGAGAGTTCAAAACTAGACCGACCAAAAAGATTCGTGCAATTGGCCTTTAATTCCCATTTATAGAAACATGGGAGCAACAAGCTTTAGGCTAAATTACACTTACAGTCACATTTTACATTTGACATTCATTTGAATATGAATTTCAAAACTTCCCTATGCAGCTATATTTTCATTTCATGTGGGGGAAAACATATAAGACATAAACTCTTTCCATTTACTAAATAATATCTACCCACCTTCCAAAAGACATCTTCCATTGTTGTAGAAACATGAAAACATCTTCTCTATGACCCAAAATTGTTTTCCACATGCATGTCTAGTTAGAAGAAACTTTTAAAACAAGAAAAAAATAAAATGAGGAAGAAACATACCCCATCCACATCACCACATTTGTTATCAAATATCTGAGATGAGATAACATTTTTCAATTCTTTATCCAAGGCTTAATTTGTAAAATTTTTAAGCCATGTGTTATACTAATCCTCAGTCGGCCATTGCATGTCTAGCATTTTTTGCACTTTTGTATTGTGCTTGTTGTATCTCACATCAATTAGCACCCTAGCCTCTTTAACAAATGTGTCCATCCTCATTTCAATTCCTGACATATTATCAACAACTGGGTTCAACATTATGTAATAAGTGAGATTAATCATTTCCTTGAAATGTGGGAGTATATTTCCCAACTCATCTTTCCATACTACAAACTCCTTCAACTCACCATTATCATCCAATATATTGGGCATACCATGCCCTTCCATCTCTTTAAACATTCTCAACCTATTTTATAATTACATTCCCAACTTACCATGGAAAGTTTTGATCTCAGTCAACAATTCAATAGCCTTCAACAGATGAAGAATCTTGGTTGGAGCTTTAGGGTCTTCCTACATATGCAACATGACATCATCTATTTTAATGTTCCCACCATAGTAATCCACTTACTCCATTCAGTTTGGAATTCCTTTTGAACCTACAAATATTTCATGTTGGCTTCATGAATGTTGTTATAAACATCCCATACACCGTAGGCCTTGTTCAATAAATTTGTCACTCTATACTTCAAAACATCATTAAAAATATCATCAGCCACCTTGGTTGTCTCCTCTTTTGGGTATGTGTAGGATCATGATGGGCCAAAAAGTAGCGATATGTAAGTGATATGATGGCTCATGTGGCTAACAGCTTTTTTTTTACCCAAAATTGATGAAATAAAAAGGGTTTTTAAAGGAGATTCTCAGCTTTCCACCAATATAATTATGCTTTACTTTGAATTTAATAAATAATTATTATTCATTTTCTATTTGAATTACGACTAAAGTCCTGATTGATAGGCTGATTGAAAAACATCTATAGCTTTCAAGCGGTATCACATTTTTTGAATCTGAAACGCTGCATCATTCTATATTTCTATAGGTTAAAAAAAAATGAATTTCATGAAGTTTGACCAGAGATTAGGTGGGTCAGACACCTACAATTTTATATTTTTTAAAATTTGTAATAAAAATTCATAATTAATTATTTACTTGGAAATAATTAAAATATCATCAAATTCTAGGTTTAGGGTCCTCTGCCTATATCTAAATACTGTTTTTTACTCCGTTTTATTGTGGTTAGAATTGGTTGAATGAATAACTGTATTTTTCCTTGAAATTTAAAATTACTATGAAATTTAGAATTTTCCTAAATAAATTTTACTTTTAAAATAAACCTAGTAGTTTAAACTAAATTTCATTTTCTATAGATTCTATTCTTACATATTTTTGAAATAATATACATAAATTATTCAAATTTTTATGTCAAGTTTCCTAACTCTGATTTTTCTGAATTTTTGCCACTTAAGGGCATGTTTTTCCCATGATGATCTTGCACATACCCTTTTTCTTTCTTGGTATTTTCTTTCTTTTTCTGTACTTCTTGTTTTAAACTTTGAAAACTCTTAATGATAGGGTTTCCCTATACTGTGTAGATAAATCCAAAGAATATTTTGTAGGAGATGGTAGACCGTAAATTGTGTTGTAGCGAGCACCTTGTTGTGTTCATCTATCAACTTGTTGTACTTATCCAACATTTTTTCATATCCATCTGGTGTGATTTGGGTTGTATCCACACTTAACATGACAACATGCATGGTTAAGTGTGTAGTTGTAATGGCAATCATCTTAGTTTCCCTTTTTATCACTACAACACCAATCTCTTTTTCTACAAATTTTATTACCTCAGGCTTCCCAATATTTGGTGTCATGGACCAAATTGTTAGAGTGTTTAACTTGGGACTAAAGCATGAACCAAATACCTTATTATTAAAGTTATCTTAAAAAATGGATGCATTAAGGTCTCTCCTTATTGCATCCAATGCAATTGCAGAGGAAAGCTCCCACCTAGTTAGTAATATAATTCCACTCTTCTTGAATAGGCCTCTTTCCTTCTAGGGTGTTATTGGAACGATTTCATTCATTTATTTTCCCTCTTCTTCCTTCTCAGCCTCTTCTTGTAATGAGGGGTCAACTTCTTCTTTTGCTTATTCAATCCTTTTATGAATGTCAAAGCTTCACAAATGGATGACTCTAAACTCCTCTATTTGAAAAAATGCATCATTGTTCATGAAATCATTATAGTCCTTGATTCTAACATCATTATCCTTTACTTCATTATACTCCCATTTCACAATTTTTCTAGTAGGAACAACAATATTCAAAGTGTTTTCCTTTTCATTTGATGGGAACCTCTAATCCATCTCTTCCTCCATGGGGATGCATTTTGTAGATTACTCACGTGCATATCCTTCACCTCCTTGCTCTGTTTTTAAATAAGTCACCAATGGGGTTACTATAGTTTTTCCATATGTCTCTTTTGTTTGCATTGTACTACCCTAAGCTAAAGATTGAGTTGGTTGGATCCTTATTTGTGCATCATGATTTTTTTTGGCAACTTTGGCCTTTATTTTAGCTTTTTTCACTTTTTCAAAGAAACTTTTGTTCTTGAAATCACCTATCATTAGTTTTGCTTGCATAAATTTCTCCTTTACCTCAGAGTAAGGAGTTATAGAGAAAGGATTTTCTTTTAACATCTATTCTTCCATATCAGAAATTTTTCTCCATAAATTATTTATTTCTTTAACTTCCTCATTTAAAGAGACAAATGGGTACATGTACAGGATCATCATGGAAAAATAGGCATAAATTGACAAAAAATTCAGAAAATCGAGGTTAAGGCTTAGTAAAATTTGAATAAGTTATCTATATTATTTTCAAAATACATCTATTCTTCCATGTCACAATTTTTATCCATAAAATTATTTCTTTCTTTAACTTCCTCATTAGAAGACAAATGGGTATGAAAATGCCTTGAGGGATCATCATGGAAAAATAAGGCACTTAAGTGGCAAAAAAATTGAAAAATCGAGTTAAGGAAACTTGGTAAAAATTTGAATTAAGTTATCTATATTATTTCTAAAATGTAAGGAATAGAATCGTAGCAAATTGAATGTAGTTCTAAACTTCTACTAGGTTTATTTTTTTAAAATCTATTTGAGGTGAAAATTTGAAATTTCAATCTGCGGTGGTACTTAAAATTTCAAGGAAAAATAAGAACTAGGTCTAAATGCGACCACCTAACCACAATAAAATGATAATATTTTTTCATAATATTTTAGATATAGAGTAAGAGGAATCATGTCCCTAATGTAGTGCATATTTTTTGTAATTTTCAAGTAAATAATTAATTATGATTTTTTTATTACAAATTTTAAAAATATTAAAGAAACCATTATGTTTGATACACCTTAACTTGGTCAAACTTCATGAAATTCATTTTAGTCCTATAATTGTCACGAAGCATAGATGTGATGCATGTTTCAAATTCAAAAAATGTGATATCGTTTGAATGTTATAGATATTTTTCAATCGGCCTATCAATTAGGACCTTAGTCGTAATTCAAATAGAAAATGAATAATAATTATTTGTTAAATTCAAATTAAAACATAATTTATGTTGTTGGAAAGCTTAGAATCTCCTTTAAAACACTACAGGTTTCCATCAATTTTGGGTAAAAAAATTAAATCCGATACATGCCCCCTACATACCCATCTTATCTGCCACTTTTGTCCCATCATGATCCTTGCATACCCTAAAATTAAGTAACAAAGTTAAATAAGAAAAGAATTTAATAAAAATTTATTAAAAGAAAACTTTTTTAAAAGTATATATTAAAGTTTAATTAAAAACTTATTTAAAACCCTTTAGTAAAATATATTAAAAAATATTTAAAAGCTTTTAATTAGAAAAAAACTTTATTAAAAAAACTAAAATTTTAAAACTTTATAATAAAATTTTAAAACTTTATAAGATTTTTTTTTTAAACTTTATAATAAAGTGGAGGTTGTAGCCTCCCCCACATCCCACATGGCCTCCTCCACACCCACATGGGGTATTAAATATAAAAATTTTAAAAAGATTTATTGAAGTTAAATTTGGATCTTTAGATAAAGTAGTTTTTACTTTATAATAAATGAAAAACTTTTTTAAAAGTTTATGGGTTGTCAAATAAATGTGTGAGTTCCCATGGGTCCACACCTTTATGGGGTGTGGGACCCTATGTGGGTGCTTGGATTTAAAAAAATAAAATAATTTTTTTTTTGCAAACTCAATTAAAATTAATAAATTAACAGTCAATTTTAACCTTTTTGGTCCTTTTGAATGCAATGGCAGGGTCAAATTTGACTTAGAATTCTCTGAAATAACAATTCCTTGTTGGATTTGGTAATGAACCTTTTGTTTTAAATTCTTGTAGATCTGGCCTTTAGTGTCTGATTCAAATGAAATAAAGGGTAGATCTAACTTTCTCTGCTGCTCTAGACTTAATGGTGAGCTCATAATTTCTCTAGCAAGCTTCCAAAAACTAGCAACTGGCAAGTCCATGTATGAACCCCCCTATAAAATTATATTTTATTCACACTTTTCTAATTCTCTAGATCATCCAAGGATGCAAGAGAAGAGCATACTTAGTGTTTTGATTAAAAAATAAAAATTACACTCTTAAATTTCATAAAATATTGCTAACCCACAAGTCATTCTTCCTCTGATACTATGTAAGATTTTCTATATACCCTACCCAAGATACAAATAACTAAAGAAATGAAAATACAAAAATAAGAGATGCAAAAGAATAAATTGTATTCCTCTCAAGAGAATGCAAAGCTTCTATGAGCTTGAAAATGAAATGAATGGTGTGTGATTACATAGGGAACCCCTTGGTTATATAGGCCAAGGTGAGGGATAAGATATCATAATATTATGACAAGTGTCTTAACCTTATGATATGAGACATAAAATGGATAAGTATCATAAGATTGTGAAAAGTGTCTTAATGTTATGATATTTGACATGAAGTTATAAATATCCCATGTGGACCCTAATTAAACTTAAGTAATAAGGTATGAAAAGAATCTAAGTGGACAACTAGCTAGGAAATGAACTAGCTAGATAAAGTACCCCTTTCACACTGACACTTCCACTTTTCCAATGTCACATTTTGACGAGATGTCATGAGTAGACCTAGTGTTTCATGTTGCATTAATGTTCTTAAATTATTTAAAAAAAATTCTATGTATTTGAGATAATGTCATGTGGTTTCTATAGCAGGAAATTACAAAGTGACATGCATTTTCATTTTGCATATATAATTTCCCCTTTTATTTGCATGTTTGAAGTGAACTAAAACTTATAATATTAAAATATAGCTTTCATGATTCTTCATTATAGCTAATTGGTAAAAATATTATTTAAACTAATTGATTTCAATTTGAATTTTAGTTTCCCTTTTGTATGATGTAAAAAAAATCCCTTTTCACAACTTCACCAAGTGTTGCCAATCCTAGGTCTTCACTCGTTGCCTAACATAAATGTACAATAAGTGTTTGAGAATTTCCACTTGATTTTTCAGAGAGTTTCATAGTTAAATATCTTCTTCATTACTACATGTCATCATTGCAAATTCAAAATACTAAATTGAAATGTCCCTTGAAATCACTTTTCCTCTGTTGGACCCATAAGAATTGGTAACACTAATCCACTTGTTACTTTCCACATTTTCCACTTTATCACATATCTAAAAGCATTTTCAAATCAAGAAAAAAAATAATAACTAATAAATTCTTTTCAATTCATGAAATTTCCAATGCATTTAAGTTTTTCTAAGTTTTGAGTTTTGAAGAAAAGAGGACTTAGATACATGCCAAGAATCCTAGAGAACTGTTAAATCTACTCCTTATGAGAAATTTATCTTGAATCAAAATCCAAATATAAAACCATAAATTGCACCCATTTAATTTAATCATCATAATATAAACCCCTTTTTTGTGGTTGATTATGAAAACTAGAGATATTTAAAACTATATACTTCATAGAAGTGTAGCTTGGAGAGGAAAATATATGTAGTTTTGACCCCTTTGTTTGTTCTTTTTCCAACATAACCTTGAAATCCTCTAAAGGGTAGCCAACCCTTATGTTCAAGAAATTTCAAATTTAGTGGCCAACACATAAGTAAAGATTCTAAGGCCCTTATTTCTACTCTTTGGGCTCTGTGAAACCTGGGAGGGTAATCCAATTTATACTTATAAGATACTCAT
>VDFB02108629.1:0-12642 GCA_007258455.2 Sequoia sempervirens
CTCAATCACTTGTGATAAAATTGGAATGCTTTCACTCTAAATTTGAACACGCTTGCTTCTTCTATTTGGTCACTATTGACCTAAACAGGGGCACTATTGACGTAAAAAGTGGTGCTATTGACTTAAAATTATGTGATATTTACTTTTTATGTTGCAGGTTTTGAATTGACATTTACAGGGGCGCTATTGATCTAAAAAGTGGCACCATTGACCTAAATCTTGTTCACTTTTGCAAGGAGCAAAGTCGCTTTTGATGTATTATCTAAATTTGTCAATTTGTAAATCCTTTATTTCATTTCACATATTTACCTAATGCTAATGTGTGATTGTTTTGTGTGTTTTGTAAGTTGCTAATGTTGTTTGTGCAACACTTGTAGGAATATGACATATTTTACATCAAGAATGACTAATGGTTTGATTGCAGAGATGTCGAATGGTCGAAGACTATTTTAGTTTTTTAACAAGCTTTCGTAGTTTAGAAAATCTTTTAATTTGGTGTTATAAAACTGAACCCACAACTTGCACACTTCGAATTGGTATTCTTAAAACTAAACTTTCTAAGCTTTCGTAGTTTAGAAAATCTTTCGATTTGGTCTTGTAAAATTGAACCCACAACTTGCACACTTCGAATTGGTGTTCTTAAAACTGAACTTTCAAAGCTTTCATAGTCTAGAAGAATCTCTCAATTTGGCGTTTAAAAATGAACCAAGAACTTCCACACTTCAAATTGGTGTTCTTAAAACTGAACCTTCAAAAACTTTCTTAGTTAAATAAACATTTCATTTGGTAATTATAAAATTGAAAATTCTATTTTGACCAATGCATTTCATTTTGTTGGCGAAAAAATGCTTTTTTATTTTTGTTGACCACATTAAGATGAATGAAACCATTAGAAACACTCAAGATTGGTGCTTAAATTTGAACAAATCCATTTTGATTTGCACCTTTTCTATATTTGATTGAAGTCTCAAATGCTTTTGATTTGGTGCACATAAAACATGAATTGGTCTCTTCACACTTCAAATTTTGGGATTAAAAATCAAATTGTTATGGATTGTATGTCATGTTTTTCATGCTTAGAAAACCAAGTGTGTATCCTCTCCCCTCACGTATTTTGACAATCTTGGGTGACAAAAAGCACTTTGGGTTTGACATTTTTTTTATTTCAAACATCACCCTTAAGAGAGAACCTACTAGGAGACACATCCCGCAACAGAGAACTCCTAGCGATTCTTTCAAGCACGTTTACCCGTGGGCTTTAAGTAAAGGTTGAAAAATTGTCATGAAAGTAGCTTCAATTGCAGGCGACAACATACATCACCTAATCCATCTCTAAAAGTGAAAGGGAATAGTTTAGTGCCTTAAGTGGCAAGCAGATGGTAGTGTCTGTATGGTGTTCATGGTTGTCACTAAATACCTTATTTTAGAATCTATCCTTGTTTTCTGAAATGTTATTTGAAAGTGGTGCATTGAAACCTTGCTTCTAATAAGTTACTTACCAAGTCTGATTTATGGTTTACTCCATAAGTTGTATATAAAATCATTACTTTGGGGCATGAGGTAAGCATACCTAAAAGAGCATACCTACTTAGGGTGACTTGATTGATGTATGCCAAAGTTATTTTATTGACATTAAACACTTTGCTTGATTTAAAAAGAACACAACAAAACAAACATTGAACTTGGTTATCAAAATCTCAAACCCTTTGGACTTAGTGTGAATACCTTTGAAAAGAGACCTATATTTTCACTCCTTATAAGATATCTTAAAAAAATATCTCTAAAGTTTTTTGAATATTTAGGCTTATATTTCAAGCTACATTTAGACCAAAGTCAACATTGGGAACTATGGCTTTAGTATCTTGACTTTCACAAGCTTTGAGCTTTTGTGGAAAAAAAATTGCTAAAGTTATAGACATTTAGAGTCAAAATTGTTTTGATTGTTGTGTTGTATCACTTGCTAGATTCCCAAAAAAAAATCAAATCAAATGAAACATCAAAATTGCAAACTTGTCCAAACTGCTATCGAAATAAGAAACTTGGAAACAAACCTGAATAGAGTCACTATTGTTGCTATTGACTTAAAACTTGTGTGCTATTGTTCAGAATGGTTGCTTTTATTTCTTTTGTTTATGATAGTCACTAATAAAAGAAGGCCACTTTTGAAAAACAGGAACGCTTTGAACTTGAACAGAGTCGGTATTGTAAAAATTGGTGCTATTGATCTGAAAACTACCGTTGTTGACTTAAAATTGCTCACTTTTTCTCATAATTATCACTATTGCTACCTCTAGTTTGTGATAGGCACTGACCAAACAAATTCACTTTTGCTAAAATTGACTGCTATTGCCAGAAAAACCAGTCGCTATTGCCTTGTTTTCTGGTGCAAATTAGGGACTAATCCAAAATTGGTTAATCTTTTATCTTTTTGAGAAAGAAAACAATCAGACTTCCAAAACACCTCATATCTAGATCAGTCTATATCCATTTGCAAAAATCAAACACACCAACCTAGTTTTAGGATTCAAAATCAAAACACAACTTGGCTTATTCCTTTACTCTTGATTTCTAATATATTAATGTTTGCTCGCACCTCAAGGCTAGTTCAAGTAGATCTTCAAACATATCCTCTAGAAAAATGAAGTAAAATATCAGTCCAATTTTTCTACATTTTTGAGTCCCAAAATTAACATCATCTCCAAAACATCCACCAAACATTACTCACTTCATGACCATTTGGCATCCTACTGCTCATGTTCAACAACTAGATCTTACCACACCTATTATACAACCAAATCTTACACAAGTTGGAGGTAAAAAATTGGACATTATTAGTTGTTTGAGAAGTTTCGTATTTGAGAAAAAGGAAACACCAAATTAGTGGAGAAACATGGCTACTATTCTAGACAAACAAGAATGAAAAGTCAATCTTGCAGCTGGAAGACCAGTATTACCACCTCCTACATGGTAGTAGGTAATCCTATCTTACCAAAACACCTTTTTAAACAGAAAATCCCAAAAACAAACATCATTTTGTTCTATAGTTAAGTGATCATGAAAGTTTCCCAAGGTCTTGGAATTGTTTATCAGAACCACGAGATCTCAACACAGAAAAAAGATATAAGCCAACAAGAGTAGCTCAAGCACACTGAAAACCAACATCACTAATGAGGAAACCAACACATGGAGATACAAACCAAGTGATCTTACAACTCAAAAGGAACCGTCATTCAAGGAATTACCAAACTGACTGCTAAGTGATGAGGAAGTACTCCTCAGACACCAAAACATAGTTGATAGACAAAATCAACTTCCAGATCCCAATGACATGATCATAGAAGAATACGATAGTGATGAGGAACTCATTGAGGATAATGTATTAGAATAATCCCAAGAACCTGAAATACAAAAACTTATGGAAAAGATTCTTGAAATAAACGCTAACTCATATTTCCTCACACTAGCACAAAGTGGTGCAAAACTACCCATTGACTTCAACTAGACATTCTAAAAGATCCAAATCTTATCCCACTTGGAGATCAAAAAGTAGTTAGAAAAATTCCAAAGCCAACCATGAATAACAACATACCACCATTGCTTTCACAAAACAATGATCAAACACAACCCATGGATAACCCATTATTTAGGAAATCATCCCAAATTGAACAAGCGTTTGTGGAACAATAGTATCAAGGAATTATAATCCAAAACATGCCACAACATAACACAATGCAAAACATGGAAAACATTCCAGTGGACCAACAAGGTGGTAACCCATCACAAGGGAAACACATGCCCCAACACACTTCCAACATGGACCCTTCTAACAACATACAAAATCAACAAGGGAAATTATCACAACACCAACTGCAACACGGTGTACCATCAACAAACTACTTAGGTAACCTTCCACAACATCAACCACAACAAGGTGTACCATCAAAAAACTACTTAGGTAACCTTCCACAACATCAACCACAACAAGGTGTACCATCAACAAACTACTTAGGTAATTTTCCACAACATCAACCTCAACAAGGTGTACCATCAACAAACTACTTAGATAACCTTCCACAAAATCAAACAAAATAAGGTATATCGTCAATGCAAAATCAAGGTAACCTTTTAGAACACTCACAACAAGGTGTACCATCAACACAATACCAAGGTACCCTTCAACAACACTCACAACAACAAGGTGTACTGCCCATGCAATACCAGGATACCCTTCAACACAATCAACAACAACAAGGTATACCATCAATGCAACATCAAGGTAGCCTTCAACAAAACCCACATCAACAAGGGATACCACAAACAAACTACCAAGGTATGCCCCAAAATCAACAACACTTTGTTCAACAAACCCAAAATCAAAATCCTTAATAACAACGAAGATCACCAAATCAGTACCAAAGAACACCTCAAAGTCGATATCAGGGTACACAAGAAGGACCCAATATACCTTATGCACAACAAGGACCCAACATACCTCATACACAACAAGGACCTCACATACCTTATGTACAAAATGGTCCCCAAAATCCCAAGACTACATAATATCATGTTTACGACCAAACAAACGTCATGGGACAACAAATATACAATACCCAACATCCTCAAACAAGCACACCAAACAACATAAATGTGCAACATCAAAACACTCAATCAATAGATATCAGATATACAAATTGGAAAGCCAAAGAAGAGCTATGCACTCGAAGACATTTTTCCATATCTGTTTGATCAAAATATATCCATGGTACCTTTCCCCAAAGGCTTCGAAATGCTAAAATTTGACAAGTATAGGGGGAAAGGAGATCCAATTGAGCATGTACATGAGTTTTTAGTATCTTGCATGGAACTACAATGAAATGACACCTACTTGATGAGAATTTTTCCATAGAGCCTCAATGGGCTTGCTATAGACTGGTTCTCTTGTTTACCGCTAGGTATGAAAACATTTGATAAGCTATCAGATAAGCTTTTCAACCCTTTCTCGTATAACATAGAATAGGACATTACAATCATTGACCTTTATAAAATCAAACAAAGTCAAGGTGAATGATTTGCCTCATACCTACAAAGATGGAGACACAAAACAAGCAAAATTAAGTGTCTTGTTCCAGAGAAACAACTTGTTAATGTCTTTATCTCTAATGTACATGCAGATATCAATTACAACCTCACAGTGTTATGCCCAAGCAATTTTGAAGAAACTATTGAAATTGGAATACTTATTCAAAGAGCCCTTATTGCAAGGGGAGTTATCAAACTTTACAACCCTAAAGATCAACCTTCTACTTCAAATGACAAACCCAAGATATGGGTGAAGAACAAGAATGTAACCAATGATGGAGTAGTTGACACTAAGATTGTATGCAATGTACAAACTCCTACTATGCCACAAAATCAAGTTCAAATAGCACAACAATGTTATCAAAAGAACAACCAACCCAATTATCAACAGAACAATCAATTCAATTATCCTCAAAACAATCAACCCAACAACCAACAAAAAAATCAAGGATAGGATAACGAAAGGAGGCCACCTTGACAATATGACCAACTACGAAGGAAATTTACTCCATTGGGAGAATCCCTTAAATGATTATGTACAAACTAGCCAACAAGAACCTCATCAAGATCAATGATAGAGAAAACTATGAATAATCTAACTTCAAACCCCCTTGGTATAACGAGAACAATCAATGTGAATTTCACAAAATCAAGGGGCATACCACCAAAAATTGCATGAGACTTAAGAATATTTTACCAGATCTAATAAAAAAGGGAGAGGTCGACATAAAACATCGGCCTGGAAATAAAGACCAAAATATTTACACGAATCTAATCCTCGACCATTATAAGGGAAACAATGAAGGAAAAGAACAAGATTACCATAAGGTCGCCTTCTCTTATGGTGAGGATATTGTTCTAGGAAATGTATCTTGTGAGGATCATACCATCTGTGTGGTAACCATACTAGGCACAAATACTGAATGCAACATAACTACTCAAAGGGGAAGAGTAACAATCCAAGGAGTACCGCCCCCAATAAAAACCACAAGTAACCCATCAAGTGACTATAGCATTGTGGAACAACTCAAGAAAAATCTGGCCTTAATCTCCATCTTGAGCTCTTAAAACTATTGCCAACACATAAGGAGATATTAGAGAAAGCACTAGTTGAAACATCAATCCCAAACAACCTTGACGCAGATCAATTTCAAGCCATGGTTGGCAATATCACATCCACCCATCATTTAGTATTTTTTGGAGAAAAACCTTCCACAAAAGTCCTTCCACAATCAAGCTCTTTATTTAGAGCTGGGTGTCCACAAACACAAAGTCAAGAGGGTACTCATAGATAATAGTGCAGGTTTGAACATTTCTACCTTAAAATTTGTGAAACGTCTAGGGTACTCTAATGATGTCATAGAGAAAAGAAAAAGCATCACCATCAAAGCTTATGATGATATGGAGTCAAATTTAGAAGGCACGATCAGGCTACCTGTTCAGATAGGACCAGCAATAATAAAAACTACTTGTCAAGTACTAGATCTCGAGCTTCCACACAACCTTCTCTTGGGTCGACCATGGATTCATGCTTTGAAGGCAATACCATCTGCATTCCATCAATTCCTAAAGTTTCCTTATGACAATAAGGAAATTACCATATATGTCAACCTCAAACCTTTCCATTACTGTGCTAAATTGGAGGAAAAGTATAAAAAGATTCAGTAGATACCCAACAATGATATATCTTTTCACCCCTTTTCATTCATTGACCCAACATCACTAGCTCTACACCATCATCAACTGAGTTACCTAAATTTGATACCAAGATCCAAGTGCTTGACAAGGGTTGTGGGGAATACCACTTCAACCAATCTTTTTGTATTGGGATGCTTCCCGCCACACCGAAAACATATGGAGGACCAAAAGAGATCAAACATGTTCAAATTGTAATGATGATAGTCAAACCCACCATCTTCACCAAGTGGGGAGATATGCAAGATGAGGAATTATGTGAAGAAGATCTATCTTCATGGATCTACAAAGAAGAAGGATGATAATATCCACTACCTCCCCTTCATATTGATGAAAACAACAAAGGGTATCAACTAGCGAAGAATACCTCCCCTTCATATTGATGAAAACAACAAAGGGTGTCAACTAGCGAAGAACATGGGATTCACTAGACAAGGTGGCCTTGGTCTACATGGACAAGGTAGAAGAGAACCAATCATAATGGAAAAATGCCCGAAGAATCTTGGACTGGGTTATGGTACATCTAATGTGATTACCCAATATTAAAAACAACTCCTATGAAGAAGAATCTACTTTCACCACTGTTGAGACATAAAATACTTGTGAATACCTAGAAGACTATCTGTATATCCAAAACATGTTTGACAACCTCAACATAAATACTATCATCATCGAACCTACATCTGAAACCACATCTGATGATGACCATATTGAGATAGATTCCAATGAATACTAATGGGATTCCTATGACTTGAGTGAATATAGCCTAGATACCTTATGGAGCTTTGAGAAAACCAACATCCCTAACCTAGCTACAACATCCATAAGATTCATTGATACTCATGACATAATATCCTTGCATTATCCACAGTTGATAGATGGACCAACAACATCATACTCTGATTTTAGACACATTCCAGAATGATTCAAGGCTATTGTGGAGTTCATGGGACTTCAAACCAATATACCACAAGGAGATCACAAAGTGGGTTTGTAATGGAACTAGATCAAGGAGCACATTTTGGGGGGGAGATTGTGTCTTCCAGTCACAAAAATAAACTACAAAATTTAAAAATCAAAAAGAGGTCCCCTAAAGAAAACCACAATGTGGCTTTATGAAATCCGAAAAAGAGAAAAAAAAAAAGGAAACATCTTAAGGTAAAAACCTCTATGAGGCACCGGAATATGGAACATTCAATCTCCCCACCATAGAATATCAAGAGAAATCAACACTCTTAGTTGAAGACATTGAACCTATCAATGTTGTCACAACAGAAACACCTAAAATCACATATCATGTAGCCTCACTTGATCCTGAAGAAAAGGTGGACTTCTCAACATTTATCAATGAAATGAAAATCAACTTTGCATGGACATATGCAAACATGCCAAGGATAGATCCATAATTGGTCGTGCATAGTATTTCTTGGAGCTAAACCCATCAAGCAAAAGCTACAAAAAATGCATCCATAGATAGCACTTTTGGTAAAAGTAGAACTTCAAAAGCTATTAGATGTGGGCTTTATCAGGCTCATTGATTATCTTGAATGGGTGTCTAATCTAGTACCAGTATCAAAACCCACTTGGGGCATAAGAATCTACACAAACTTCCGAGATCTAAACAAGGCTTTCCCGAAGGATGATTTCCCTCTACCCAACATTGATATGATCACAGACCTAACTGTAGGAGTTTAGTGGTTTGCTCCATCACAATATCCACACTTGCCACCACTGTAGTAACACCTTTAGAATCTTTGTCCATAGGGCTCCCTCTCTCGTTATCCATGATCGACATCTCCACACGACACAGGGCGTCCTTTTTGCCCTTGGTTTTGGTTTTTGATTTGTTGTCCTTCTTGGTGGGGGTGTTTTTTAATTCACAAAGCCTGAAAGCTACCTTAGACTGGGCTAACCCCACCCCCCTTCTTTTTTTCCAAGGGTTTGGGTTTAGGAACATCTTTGAGTTCACAGGACCCTTAGAGGGATCCTTCCTTTTAGGTCCTACATAAGCAATAGGGGAAGGTATTTCGATAGATGGTTCATGCTCTTCAACATGGACAATAGAGATAGATTTGGGCGGGCAGAGTGCCAAATGAAAATGGTAGAGCCTAAGTATCAAGCTCTGGTGTAAAGGAAAAGGTGGCGGCTTATCAAGGTTCAAAGTAGCAGAATCAAGGGTTTCCTTAATCGAGCTTTCCAAGGAAGAAAGCAGAAAAAAAGGAAAGCTTATAAGCATTTTGTGCTTGAGATGGTTAAGTAATGGAAAATGGTAGAAATAAAAGACTTTAAATCTCCCCTGTAAAGTAACATACTTCATGATAGCTAAGAAAACTTGATCCCATGATTTTGGTAGCATCTCCCTTTCAAAACTTGAGTGCTTCTTGATTGGATTCTCATTCTCACTAAAGAAAGTATTTGTTGGTGTGAATAAGTCTTGTACCTAGTTTATTCCTTTACTAGGGACTTAGGGGACTTAATTCACATGTTAAGTTTACTTAGGATATTAGTTGTCATATCTAGATAAGTATTAGTTGTCTTATCTAGAATTTCCACTTTCCTAGGTAGTTATGAGTTAGTTGTCTCATGTGATAGGATTAAGACACTTGTCTCGATCTTGTCTTATCCTATCTCTCATCCTTGCCTTTATAAGCAAGGCATCTCTAGCATATTTGTTAATAGATGGCATATAGCATTGTATAGTATTGCATTGATCATATTGTATCATATTGCAATCCTTGTTTGGTGGAATAGCATCTTCCATTGTTGCTTCTCTCTATCTCTCGTGGAGGTTCTTTGGTGTTGCAGATTGAAGATCTTGGGTTGCTAACTCCAACATGGTATCAGAGCTTTGATTCTGGCAAGCCCCTTCCATTTCTTTATTAGAGAGTTTCCATCAATTTCTATTGTCATTTTTTGAGTTCTTATATCCTATATTGCATGCTTGCATTTTTGGTGAGATCTGGTGATTGCAGCGCTTTTGGCTATAGAGGCAGCATTTTAGGCTGTCCCATTGCGTCCAGGAGGCTCAAAAAAGTCAGATCTGGCTTTTGTTTCACTTAATTTCGTCACCATTTGCAGCTGTGGCAAAGAAGGGTTTCGAGCTCAGATCTGGTGAAAAACTTTTTACAGGAGCACTTTGAGCCAAAAATAAGTCTGCCATTGCGTCCGGGTGGCCGTTTCCGAGTTTTTTGATATATAATTTGCCTATATTCGGCAAAAGTTGTCTTCGGGGCAAAAAAATTTTCGCCGAGTCGTACGGCCCCTCGCGCAGGTACGACGTCGTCAGAAATTTTTTTTTCAAAAAATTAATAATTAAATTCCGACTTTTAATTTCTGAAATTGCGGCATTCTTTATTTTTTGGTAAAACAAAATTATTAAAAATTTATATAAGCGCTTTAAAAAGCGGCTGTCGATCAGTTGTTTTAACGGTAGCGGACTTTAAATCTGCTTGGTTGCCTTCAATCCGGGTTTCCACACCGCCCGGCTGATAAAACGCCCGGTGATCTGCCCACAACCATCGCCCGGCGATCTCGCCCGCAGCGTGGGTAGCTAAGCCGTCTGCTCCCGCCCGTAGCCAAACAGTAGCGGCCGATCATCTAAGCCACCCGGTGCAGACCGCGACGGAAACCGCCAACCGTAGACCGCCCGGTAACCGCCGGTATCAGACCGAAACCGCCAGCGGTTAAAATCGAACCGCCGAAGTTTTTTTTGCAAGCGCCAAGCTCCTGGTCACGTGGGTGACCGCCGGCCAGCCCCCGAGGGCTCAAATTTTGCGCCTGTTTAGCCTTCAGAGTGCCTAAAATAGGCATTTTTTTCATTTTTGCATAACTTTTCGCCACGAAGTCGGATTTCTGCAAACAAGATATCGTCGGAAAGGTGGTTCGACGAACTTCGCAGTGGTGCAGGTTATTTTTCCAGATTTTGTCATTTTTTGCCAGATTTTTCAGCTTGAAGGTACAAGAGCATTTATTGCTTGTTCTTGATGTAATTTTTGCCAACGAAGTCAAAATTTGGCAAAATTTTTTTTGAAATTGATCAGAAAATCGCAAGGAATCTGTTTGTAACCTCTGATTTCAGCTTTGCAAGCTCTTTTTTCTGAAAAATTGTAAAAATCACCGTGTGTTATAAACGGTTGATTTGAGCTTGTCACTTGTAAAATTGCAAGAATTTGTTCATTGTAATTTGCTGGGGGGGTTGCAAAATCAGTTTTTAATACATTCTGGGGGGGTGAAAGGCACAATTTAAGTGCCACATTGTCCTTTTCTTTTGGTGATTCATGGCGGATCTAAGGCAAATTGAGCCACTCACTCCACATAATTATCATACATGGAAGCTAAAAATGACTCAGTTGTTACAATCTAAGGGTCTATGGCCAATGTTAGATGCAGAACAACCTGAATTTACAAGGGATTATGAAAAGTTTGTCCATAGATGTAAAATGGATGAAGCAAAAGGGCTCATTGGCTTACATGTATCTGATAATCTGTTGTTTCATATTTCGGAGTGCAAAACACCTAAGAATGTTTGGGACAAACTTGAAGAATTGTATGGTAAAGTAAATCATTTTAGAACCTTGCACCTTCAAGCAGAACTTCAATCCCTCTCTCTAGATACGTTTCCTTCAATGCAGGATTTTCTTGCTCAATTCAAGATGATTTTGTCACAGTTGAAAGGATGTGGACGTGATGTATCTAGTGATGAATGTATTTTCTTGATTCTGTCTAAGTTAAAGGGGCCTTATCAAGTGTTTTCTTCTACTTTCTATTCAACTATGGATGCAATAGGGAAAGATTACAAAATGCCTACATTTGAGTTGTTTTGTGAGCGTCTTACTAGGGAGGAGGCCAAGTTAATTCAGTTGGATGCCTTACCTAATTCTAAGAATCATGCTCTAATGGCTCAAACATCCAAGGGTAAAGGAAAGAATAAGAAGAAGCCCAAAGCAGAATCATCTTCTGGTAGTGAGAATCCCTCCAAACCGAAGCCGAAGAACAATCAGAAGTCCACTCAATCTCCTTCTTCTTCTACCTCTGGAGATTCTTCCTCCAAGTCCAAGAAAAAGAACGAAGATCCTTGTTCATTTTGTGGCAAAACTGGACATGATGCATCTCATTGCTTTAAGAGATTAGAGGCCTTAGAGGAAGCTATGAAGAAGCACAATATTTCAGTTGCTAAACCTTCTTCCATGGGCAAAGGGCAAGCACTTTCTGTACGAGCTATGCATTCATCTTCAGATAGTTGGATTCTTGATTCAGGTGCCTCACATCACATGACAAATTCACGAGATCTACTTGATTCCATAGTTCATACTTCTACTTCTCAGATTGCAGTTGGGAACTCTTCACAGATTCCAGTTTTGGGGACAGGTTCCGTTCAAATGCTAGATGGGTGCATTGAGGATGTTTTACTTGTTCCTGATATTTCAGCGAATCTTCTTTCCATATATCAGATTTGTCATTCTGGAGATGGGAAGTTAGTTGAGTTTTCTCCACAAAATGTGACTATTAGACAGTTACAAGATCCTGAGAAGGTTGTCGCAACAGGAGTAGTTGATCATGAGAATCATTTGTATCGATTTGATGGATTTGAGTCTACATCAGGTTCATGTTTTGTTGCTCATGCTGATTCAATGAGCAAGCTTTGGCATGAGAGATTTGCGCACTTGAATTATAGATATCTTCAGCAAATGAAAGCACATAACTTAGTGGTTGGTCTTCCAAAGATCACTTGCACAGATGGTGTTTGTCAAGGATGTGTTCTTGGCAAGCAACATCAAGATCCTTTTCCTAAGGGTCATGCTACACGTGCAACCACACCCCTTGAGTTGGTCCATAGTGATCTTATGTCATTCCCAACTCCTTCTTTTT
>VDFB02108630.1:0-17806 GCA_007258455.2 Sequoia sempervirens
AGTGTTATGCATTGTTAATGAGAAGTATAAAAATGAAGCTATTATTATATATAATGACAAAAAGACATTAAGAATTAAAAATAGATATCTAAAAACACTCCCTATACCATCTACATGTTCATATTCATAATAATTAATTAAAAAATATCTAGTTAATATTTATTCCTTTACAATAAATAAATATTTTTATTAAATTTTGAATACTTTCTAATTACTTACTTAAAATTATTTAAAATCTCTCAATGAGTTTTAATTTTTTTTAAAATAAAAATACATAAAATACAAATTATTTAGAAGGAGAAGGAACAAATTATTTAAATTTATATTCCTTCTAAAAATTTATCATAAATAATTTTTAACTATAATGATCAATCAAATATCTAAATGCAAAAAATTACCTATGATATAAAATTATACATCAAATAACAATAACTCTAATAACTAACAACTAATGTGATGGATAAACTACAATAATCAACCAAATGTCCAAATGCATGAAATTATCCATCATGTGATAATAACTACAATAACTAACAACTAATTTAAGGATAGGCTATTATATTCTATAAAATTATCATATATAATTTTTAACTATAATGATCAAACAAATATCCAATGCATGAAATTACACCTCATGTGAATAATAATACCCTTAACAACTAACAATAAATTTGGTGGATAAGATGATATATTCTATAATTTCTTAATAACTATCATTTCAAAATATTATTTGAGAGTGTAATTATTTGATAAGATAAGGTAGTGACAATCTTATTTACTTGTTAGTTCTTGTCATAGAACTATAGGCAAAGGGTAGTTTTTAACTAGTGATTAAATGGTTTACTTGCAGTCACTCAAAACTCATTACTTTCTTTTGATACATTATATCTTAATTTTCTTAAGATTTTTAACTTTCAAATTTCAAAAATTATTTTTCCTCAATCTTATTGGCTAAAAAACTTTTTTATCATAGTTTTTCAAGGCATTTTTACACCACAAAGACCATAATAAAAAAATATTCACCTAATTTTTAGAAAAAAAATTGAACTCTTTAAAGATTGTTTACTTGTTATATTTTCCATTCTATGCATTTATTTACTTGTTATATCTTAAAATATAATTATAAAATTATAAAAAATTCAAATATGTAGTACCCCTTGGCTTTTAGCCCTTGGTGACGTTTGACATTTGAGTAAGTTGTTTATTTGAGATGTCTTCTCGACTTGTTGATTCTATTATTTAATTTAATTTGATTTCAAAATTATATCATAAAGTTAATCCTATAATTAGCCTTGAGTAATCAATTTAAATTGATTTACAAGGTAACTTAAATTAATTTGAAAGTAAATATTAATTAAATACAATATGTTTGTGGAAAAGTATTATGTGGTGACAATGATTACTAATTATTAAATTAATTTGTTAAGTTATAATGATTCGATAATTATATATTAATAATTTTATTAATGATGAATATTTGAAAGAATATAATAGAATACTATTTGCATTTATTAATAATGTTATTTTAAATACAAATGTAGTGGATAATGTGTTTAAATTGGAAATTAAGTGATAATGTTAAATCACAAAAAAGTAATTAAAAAGAGATAAAATTGGGAAACATTTGGCATGCAAGTGCATGCACAGTCAACTGAGCATCAGAGGGAAAGTTGTTGATTTTTGAGTTTTTATGATTAAGCATTTGATTTTTGTTTTCAAAAATACTAATCCTTTTCAGAATTTTAAGAATGCTCAATTATGGGGGAAAAGGTCGGCAATTAATTTTGGGTTTTTTAGGGAACAAGTAAAATTTGCTCTGAAAATAAACGTAAAAAAAAATATACAGCTTGAAGCATTCTTGGAGGTGGATTTTGGGAACAGAGGACGGATTTTGGGGACTGCAGAAGAAACAATCGTCTTAATACTTCGTCTCCATCTTCAATTGTAAATCCAGTTTGGTCTTGCTTTTTTCGTAATTTTGGTTTTCAAATAATGTAAAAATATCTTTTCTTCGTCTGTTGGAAATTAATGTCTGAATAGTGATGCGTTGTGAATGCTAGATTTGAATTCTGAAATATCTTTCTTTTCACCCATAGGGTTGGAGTTTTTGTCCATTATTCAAAGTGTGTCTTGAGGAAATTGTAGCTTTCATAATTGGTTCATTTAGCATCCTTGTTTTTAGGCGCCTCTTGGTTGTAGTGTAGGCGTACCTCTTTAAAACTGAATCATTTAGCTTTGATCTCTGAGTCTGTCCTTTCGGTTTACATTGTGGCATCATTCTTTTTCTCATCCACTTTGCTAGGGGATCATTTGTTTTTTGGTTTCACCATATCCCATTTAGCGTTGATCAGTCTACAACTTATTCCTTCTTATGTTGGCCTTATGTCATATTAATTAGTGATAGGCTGCTTTTGTAAGGTACTCGATTTAGGTTTCCTGGATTTTCTGTTGCTTATCAAGTGCAACTAGCGAGTCTTCTTCTTCATCAAGTGGCACCCAGGGTTATATTCCTTCCATGTTAATCTTCATAGTGGGTGTGTCGATTTGTTTTACCTCTCTCTGGGTCGTTCCTTGGTTTTTATTATCTTTTTGTGAAGAGACAAATTCTTCTTCCAAATTTTATGGCTTGACCGCAGATTTTTGTATTGATGAACTGATTGTATGCTGTGGTGGGTGTTCGTTATCTAAGTTTCTCTTTTGGCTTTTGATATTATATTTACCATGTATAAGTTAAATAAAAAACAAGCTTTGTCAATTCCCTCTTAATCTTTCATTCAACCTGGACTCTTTGGTTGCTTCCATCGTGTGGCATTAAGTCTTGCTCTTCTATGATTCCTTGATCTCAAACTGTTATGCACGGGTGATAATGGTAGTCAATGAAATCTCATCTCTCCTGGGCATGTCATCAAGAAACTCGCGTACCTTATTGTATGTTCCCATATCGTTGTAGCATACATAACTTGCAACGATGGTGCTCCAAGAAAACTCACTTCATTCGCCAATCCAAATCTACAATTTGCGCACCAAATTATCAACTATATATTTAATGCAATAAGGATTATTGATGTCTTAAGTTGGCGCAGCCCTCATCTGCTATACTTGTGTGTCTGCGCGCACCTATTTCACAAGCGTAGCTTACAGTGTTAGGATGTGTTTTAGAGTGCGACATCAATTCGAAGACTTTGACAGTTTCCTTGAAAAGTCATTTTGTGCATATACCATTTTATGGCCTGGTTTATTTAGCTTGCTCCACTCTTTTGGAAGGTGCTATTTTACTTGCACGGTGACCAAGCCCACATACTTAGCACTTTACTTCGCATATGAGAATAAGTATTACGATATTCAGCTAATTAAGTAACACCTTCGCCAATATAGTCTTTTCACCTAATAATAGTAGGAGAGGCTCAGGTGCTATAAAAGTCTAAGACGAGCGTTGGAGAGAGAGTAGCTAAGACAATAACCGGGGGTCAGCATAATGATCAGGATTTTATGCTTTTCCTCAAGGTTTTTATTTACTTGTATCAACATATAGAATATTCCTCCTTGTTTCTTTTGACGACTGTACTTTCTTATGCATGATTCTAACTTAGCTGTTGCTATTAAATGTCGAGTTCATTACTGTTTGGGAGTTTATTCTTTTGCATTGAGAACCTTACTTTAATAAGGATGGGAGATGACTTAAATGATTGAGATGAGAATATTAAATGTTGCAAGCCTACCACGGTTTATTACTTTACCATACCTCAAATGTTACCATTGAAGGATACAACCTATAGCAATGCCTTCATCTAGAGATTGTCCCTGTCGCTTTCATAGTTAAGGATCCTTTCAAAATTAACCAAAACATAGACGTTCGATGTTTCTTTTTAAGAGTTTTCAATTTAACTTGAACCCCTATTCGTCTTTGTTCCTAGTTAGAAATGGTTTCTTGGTGCAGATTTTCCAATCACTTCTGGCGTTTTGTTTGAGTATTTGATTTATTCATAATAACATATATAGGTATGGTTATGTTTCAGCTTAACATTTGATGGAAATTGTAGTATGATAAATATTTGATGCCCTATGTTTATAATCGTTCAGCTTAGGTTGGGTTCATTTATTTGTAATTCTATGGTATTCGATTAAATATAAACATATATATATAGATATCTTATAATTGACTCTCAGCCCCTGTCATGGCCTTAAGTATTATTTAAAAGGCATTCAATTTTATGAAGATAAAAATACTAGATAAGCGTATATAAATACATAAATAGGTATGTAAATAATTGTTCAATACATTCAAGTGAAATGAAATGTTTATAAACAAATTCCCAATTATAAGGTAGGATCATACAAATGTATATAGTTATTAAATATCTCATTATAAATTGACAATAGAATACTGAATTAAACTAATTAGAGAGGTATGAGTCTCATATCAAAAAGGTTATGTGTGTGTAAAGAGGAAAATTATTTAGTGGATTTTATAAGGTATGAGATTGCAGTTTAAAAGTAAGGAGCTAAGATATTTTACTTATCAAAGATGAAATTTAATATATATTAAATATGAATTTTTGACTCAAACTTGGAAGATTGTATTGACAAGTAAATTAGAATTATTCTCCTTGAGGTTAAACAATGGTTCCTCTTGCTTTTTCTTATTTGACATAAGATTTATTTCATTTTGTGTATTACTTTTGGCATCTGTCTTTCTATCTATATATGAATAGTTCTAGTTATTTAATTTGAGTATATATATATATATATATATATATATATATATATATATATATATATATATATATATATATATATATATATATATATATATATATATATATATATGTATGTATGTATGTATGTATGTATGTATGTATGTATGTATGTATGTATGTATGTATGCATGTTATTAGTATTTGAGTGACTATTTCAATATTTAGAAGTTAATAATGTATATAAAGTATGGTGTAGAAAGAAAATATCTCTCGCAGAAATATTGATTTGGATAGAATTAAACAATTAAAAAGATTTGATTAAGTTTGTTCGGTTAGATTCCTTGCTTATATTATAGAATGTCATTCTTCTTATGAATTTTTTTATAAGATCACTAAGAAATAGTTATTGAATATCTAAAGAGATAAATTTTGTTTATAGAGTAATCTTTAATTATGTTTTAGAAGAGAAGGGTATTTTTTATTGTGGGGCAATAGTTTTTTGTGAGTTGTGCTCAAACAAATTAGAGTTAATAGCTCAGATAAGTTAGTGAGAAAGCAAGAATGTTACTTAATGAGTTGTTATTTTTAGTTTTGACTATAGGAATATCTTTTATGGGTAATTAAGTCAAATTATTTCATGTGGTTGGTTGTATTGTTGAATTGATTGTTACCTCAATTAATGTGTTGTTTACGGAGTGAGAGTGAACTTGGTTATTGTTCTAGTGGAAGAGATGATCATTTATGGAAGTTTTTTCTTGATTGCATGGTTATTGTGAGCTATCTTTAAAAGTATGATTTTATGGATGTAATCTCAGATTGGTTCCTTGTGCTTTTGTGGGTGACTTTGTAAGTGAGTTGGCTATGTTAGCCTTCTTTTCGTGTATTTTGTGGGTGACTTTGTAAGTGAGTTGGCTATGTCAGCCTTCTTTTGGTTGAGCATGAGGATTTCATCGTGATGTTGTCACTCGCTATTTATACTTAAGTGGTTGATTGAAAATAGTTTCTTGATATTTTATTATTATTTCCTTTTCGATATGGAACCAGTGTGTTTATAATTTAGTAGACTTCTAGAGGTGGTGGGGAAACTTGATTAATGTTGGATTTTCCATGATTTGATCCTTGTTGTTTGTTTTTTCTTGTAGCTCTTATGGGGTTACCTTGTACTATGGTGTTGACATTTGATGTAGCTCTTGGGCGAGATGGTTATACTCCACACATGCACTTGGTTTTGTGGTTTTAGTTATTTACATGTTCTGGCACACCCCTTGATGTCATTTGATTGTGTTTTGGTGCTATAAGGGAGAGTGGCTTTTCATGGAGGCTAACAGACAAAGGGGCAGCCTAGATAATCCATGGAAGAGTTTATTTAATAAGAGAAAACCTAATAAAATATACTATTGGGGTTAGGTAGGATCATACTAAACAAGATAAATAAGATGTCTCACCCAGGCTGTTAGTGCTTTCACGGACTAAGGGTGGGCTGAGAAGGCAGTGGGCGACAAGATCACTACCTTGTCCTCATGAAAGGTTAGTGGTTCTGCATGTGTCACACTATGGGGCTGGTGCCTAGTGAGAGGCAACCAAGATAACCATAGATAAGGGTCGGTGCCTAGTGAGAGGCAGCTACGATAACCCATATAGGGCCATGTGATGACACTCTCTTATAGTATCCCTTGTTATTCTATTACCTTTGTGTGCCTCTGGAAGCAGTCACCTTGTAAGTAGTCATTTGATGCAGAAGTTAATTATTGTTTATTGTTACTCTTGTTTGTTGAGTCTTGTAGTATTTCCACTTGATTTTTCTATGTTGTGGGCCTTTCTTGTCATCTCCTAGCACAGGGGGTGGGCCTTTGGGTCCATGTGGTCGAGTGGAATGTGCTATGTACTCCATTGGGTCCCTAACTAGAGTTCATGAAGTCTGGACATTATACCGATGTAGTTGATCCAGAGCTTCTTCACAATTCAATTGTACCATGTTCTTTGTTGTATTGCTCTTGTAATTGTTGTATGATTCCCACCTTGAGTGCAGAAGCATTGTTGTACTCTTGTAAACCTAAAAAAATGTAATTTCATATTGATACAATATGTATATTATGATTTGATCAATGTAATGTATGGATATTCTTGAATGTATCATGTGGTTCATTTATGGATGTATGATCATTGTTTACTTATCCTATTTCATGATTTTGCAATGTAATCTCATGATGTGGCAATCAACCTTATGGTATGGGTTTATGTTTAGTAATGTTGTCACATGTACCCTAGAGGACATAGTTAAATATTGTATATATATAATTGTAATAAAAAAATCATAATTAATTATTTACTTGGAAAAAAATAACAAAAAAATATGCATCACATCAGGACATGAGTCCTCTACCTATTTCTAAAATCTTATAAATTTTTTTAATCTTTTATTGTGGTTAGGGTGGTAAGATAGACACCTACTTCTCATTTTTTCCCTGAAACTTAAGTACTGCTACATTGAAATTTAAAATTTTCACCAAATAGATTTTCCTTTTTTTTAAAATAAACCTACTATTTTAGAAACTACATTCAATTTTCTACAGATTCTATTCTAACACATTTTTGAAATAATATAGATAACTTATTCAAATTTTTACATCAAGTTTCCTAACTCTAATTTTTCTAAAAATTTTCCCACTTAAGGGCCTATTTTTTCTATGATGATCCTGCATATGCCTTTTTTTGGGTTAGAGAGTGTCATAGTGTGGTTTTCACTCAAAGACCTAGATATTATTCTTAAATTTTCACTTTTACGACTAAAGGATTCAATCATTTCCATGTAATAGGCATATGTGTCCAACTCAATGTCGAATCTAGCCTTGTGATCTCTACATGGTATAGTATCTTGCAAGCCCATGAATTCTAAGAGATCCTCATCATTTTTCAAGTTGTGCATAAAATCTTAAGCCAAGATGGTCAAACGAAACTTTTGCAGAATTTTTTTTTGAAAATCTTAAAGAAACGCACACTTTGATCTCTTGTAAACTAAATACCCAACTGGAATATTAGATGCGACTCCATAGAAACTAATCAGTTAGCATTATCGTTATTGAAAAAGAAAACACTGCAGTTGTTAAAAATTAACAAAAAAGAAAATACGTAAGTTTTTAAAATTCACAAAATGTTTTTGAAAAGGAAAAAATAGGTTTTATAGGGACCTGAAACCACAGAGTTTAAAGAACAAAAGATAGACAGAGAAAGTACAAACAACCGGTCAGCTGTCCCTAAAAAGGAAACGACAGCAACAAAAGACGACAGGGCCCTAAAAAAGGACCACCCAAAAAAACCAGCAAACAAAACATAACATCACTCCAAGGTGTTAAGTAAATCCTTGGCTTCCTTTTTAACATTCTGCATGTCCTATAACCCCTGCTTGAGAATTTGGACAGTATGAGATGAAGTCGGGGTCTTCCTCTTGATGTTAGCCCTGGTACGAGTCGAGATCCCTTCACCAACCGATCTACTGCCACCACTGTCCGCAACCAAATCCACAACCAGCGATCCCTTTTGGTTTTTTTCAAGCTTTTCCACCATCACATTGATGATGATGGTGTTATGTCTTGCAATTTTGTGATTGTTAGCAATAGTAGCCCTAATGTTTTGTTCAATATTGGACATACTGCACTCGATGCTAGCCAATCTATCCTCCTGTAATTGCTATCTTTTTCTCGGTAAAGGAGTTTCCTGTTCATCATTGTCTCCATTGTTCCAACTAATTTTCTGCTCCAATTCCATAACCTTGTTGCTGAGATCAGTAACATGACCTTTCATTTTACAGACTTCATTTTGGGTCCATTTGAGAACGGTAAAAAGGCCATCCGTGCTTTTTTCTGCAATGCTAACCAAATCCTCAAGTTTAAGCTTATTCAAGGCAAAATTAATTTCATCCTGAATAGGGGACTCAAAATGACCATTCCCGAAATTACCAAAAGTAGGAACACTATGGGTCGACTCCTTACTGACCATGGGCTTGTCAGAGAGGATTTCCATCGAATTCCCAGAATACGACACAAGTTTCATAATAGGGTTACCTTTCTCACCTGGGGACAAACCAGGAGTAGGGAAACCAGGAGACGGCTGGGGATTAAGACAGGGCGGAGTAATAAAACCCAGACTCGGGACCTCATGCAGAGGTTGCCGTTTATGACAAGACAGCACGGCAGAGCCTTTAAGGGTTTTCCAACAAGACAAGGACTGGGGAGCAATGGTATCAGGGCCAACAAGAACACAAGCAGGGGGGCCTGGGGTTCAAAATCCCTACTACTTTCTGTCTCCTCATCATCCAGCTCCTTAATATCAACAGTTTTAGGAAAAGTAGGTAAATTTTGAAAATGCTCAAAAATGAGCCTAACAAGACCAAGGTGAATAATAGCATTCCTCCTAGGGTTTCTTTCCACATCATCAAGGCAAATCTTCAGAGAAGAAAATAAGTAAAAAGGCAGAGATATACGAACCTTATGCCGAAAATGGTTTAGAATGGCAAAGTGGTAACCATAGACTCTGGTAAAGCACCTGTCAACCGTGATATATTCCATAACAACTCTTAAAACTTTCCTCCAAATAGATTTGATGGACTCCACATCAAAGTAGCTATTAGCAACCTTCACCATCTTTGCTTTCTCCCTGTCTTTTTTGGGAAATTTAATGACTGCTTCATCAGAGAATCATCGGTCACGGTAGAATTTGACACCCTCAGTTTAAAGACCAATTATCTCTGCTATTAATTCCTCACCCAGCTTAACATTCCTACCAAACAACACGATCTCTCCCTTTTTCTAGTTTTTGACAAAATAGTTTAGAATCCCCTCATCCATACCATGAAGCTTTTCCATATAAGGGACTAAACCCCCCTTTCCAATTCTTTCCCACGCTTTGGCATTCTTTCTGTGCTCCTAGAAATTGCTCAGCTCCGCCTGTTTTCTTTCTCCACCCATAATTAGCTCACTATCAATAAACACTGAACAGTTGCTCTGGGTCCCGTTTAGGTATTTTCTGTCGAACACCCAGAAAGCGTGCCACAGACCCTTCTTGAAAAAGAAAGTGACGTCGGTCCCATCAAATCTAATGAAATTGATGTACCTGATCTTTATCCGTTTCATTATGACTGAGATTGCCTTCCCTTCCATGCGTTGAATCATAATAAATTAGCGCTTTCACTTCATGATGAATGAATTCATTCTTCCTCCATGTGTTTTCCCCACCCTTTCTAACCCCTTCATTAGCAAATAAATTCGCCACCCTATTGGCTTCTCTATAGGCGCGGGAAACTTTCACTTTATCAAATTTTCTTAATAAAGTTCTAGTGTCTTCGATCCATTTTTTAATGGACCACAAGGGGAGGGAAAGCCCAAGAATACAATTTATTATATTCAATTAATCGTCCTCCAAACAAAGATGTTTCGTGTCGATCTTGAGGGCTAGGCTGACCACATGAAAAGCCCCAACTACTTCCGTGACATTATTAGTTTGAATTCCAATGTCCACAACAAAAGCCACAATACAAGCCCCCATGTTGTCCCTTAACACACACCCACTACCAGCTTTCCCAGGGTTGCCTTTAGTCGCACCATCAAAATTGGCTTTCATCCAACCCAAAGGCGGCATAGACCAGAAAGCATTATCTCTTCCACAAAATGTTAGGATATACCTGAATTTTCCAAAGGTGACAAAGACTATGGTCATTCATATTTGAATCCCCAAATTGGTTAGGAACTTACAAATACCAGTATGAGCACAATGAACTCAATTCAGAATCAAAATCATATGCAATACCCACTGTCAGGAAGCTACACAGCTCAAATCCACAACTTATTATTGTTTGGCTATGCTCATTATCTTGCCGTCCAAGCTAAAATCCATAACTATGACCGTTTACTTTCACATAACTAATTCCACAACAAGTGCTATGTAGTCAGTCTCAAATGTTTATCTCCACAACTAAGGCCAACAACTCAAAGGAATATACACAACCTCAAAACACTGTCATGCATATCACTTGCCATCCTCAATCAAATCCATAGTAGTAGCTCTAAACGATTGTCATATACTTTATTCACCACTCAAGTTGGTGGTTTCATCTTAGTCTCACAACTAAATTGCTACAAGATTTAATGTGCAATTAGATTAGTTTATATGGACTGAAACTTACTTTATTCCATCTGGTACCAATCATCTCATTCAAAACAAGGGAACTTTGTGCATACACTAGCGGAGAGCACCAATAACCCCATATCAACCAATTGGGAATGCTATCTGTGAAGAAAATAAAGTGTTGAAGGAGGTGAGATACACATTTTCACCAAATAAAACTCATGATGAAGAACATAAAAAGTCAATGATTCTATAGTATTGTAGGCTTTGATTAGCGATTTAATACAACATTTTTCAATTCAGAACTCTTTCAATTCTTACAGTGAATTAAGACTGAAATCTCAGAGATTGTTACAGCTAGTAAAGAAAAATTTACACTATCTTGGAGAAACATCCCTATACAAGATTTCTTATGTCCATCTTTGGGCAACAGATCCCAAAAACCTCAATAGGCAACTGATCCAAAAAACCTCAATTGAGGTTGCCATAGAAGGTATTGAATATCAGTTGGTTGTATTTCTATGCAGGATCTTCCAGATATGTACTTAACAATGGATATCTGCATAGACGCTAGCCTTGGATTTCCATTCTTTATGCATGCCATAGACTAATCAAGAAGAGACCTCAAGTATTTACAACAAGGCCTGTGATTTTAGACATCATAAAAAATATCAACCACCTAAAACTAAAATTTCTTATCAAATTTGCTCTCAAAATTCACAAAAAATTGAAGCAACAATTGCTTTGGGATAAAGAAACATCTAGGTCTTCTAAGATGATGAAGAAAAACAACAATTTCTAATGAAATGTCATCTCTCCTGGGCATGTCATCAGGAAACCCGCATACCTTTTTGTATGTTCCCATATCGTTGTAGCATACATAACTTGCAACGATGGTGCTCCAAGAAAACTCACTTCATTCGCCAATCCAAATCTACAATTTGCGCACCAAATTATCAACTATATAGTTAATGCAATAAGGATTATTGATGTCTGAAGTTGGCGCAGCCCTCATCTGCTATAACTGTGTGTCTGCGCGCACCTATTTCACAAGCGTAGCTTACAGTGTTAGGATGTGTTTTAGAGTGCGACATCAATTCGAAGACTTTGACAGTTTCCTTGAAAAGTCATTTTGTGCATATACCATTTTATGGCCTGGTTTATTTAGCTTGCTCCACTCTTTTGGAAGGTGCTATTTTACTTGCACGGTGACCAAGCCCACATACTTAGCACTTTACTTCGCATATGAGAATAAGTATTACGATATTCAGCTAATTAAGTAACACCTTCGCCAATATAGTCTTTTCACCTAATAATAGTAGGAGAGGCTCAGGTGCTATAAAAGTCTAAGACGAGCGTTGGAGATAGAGTAGCTAAGACAATAACCGGGGGTCAGCATAATGATCAGGATTTTATGCTTTTCCTCAAGGTTTTTATTTACTTGTATCAACATATAGAATATTCCTCCTTGTTTCTTGTGACGACTGTACTTTCTTATGCATGATTCTAACTTAGCTGTTGCTATTAAATGTCGAGTTCATTACTGTTTGGGAGTTTATTCTTTTGCATTGAGAACCTTACTTTAATAAGGATGGGAGATGACTTAAATGATTGAGATGAGAATATTAAATGTTGCAAGCCTACCACGGTTTATTACTTTACCATACCTCAAATGTTACCATTGAAGGATACAACCTATAGCAATGCCTTCATCTAGAGATTGTCCCTGTCGCTTTCATAGTTAAGGATCCTTTCAAAATTAACCAAAACATAGACGTTCGATGTTTCTTTTTAAGAGTTTTCAATTTAACTTGAACCCCTATTCGTCTTTGTTCCTAGTTAGAAATGGTTTCTTGGTGCAGATTTTCCAATCACTTCTGGCGTTTTGTTTGAGTATTTGATTTTTCATAATAACATATATAGGTATGGTTATGTTTCAGCTTAACATTTGATGGAAATTGTAGTATGATAAATATTTGATGCCCTATGTTTATAATCGTTCAGCTTAGGTTGGGTTCATTTATTTGTAATGCTATGGTATTCGATTAAATATAAACATATATATAGATATCTTATAATTGACTCTCAGCCCCTGTAATGGCCTTAAGTATTATTTAAAAGGCATTCAATTTTATGAAGATAAAAATACTAGATAAGTGTATATAAATACATAAATAGGTATGTAAATAATTGCTTAATACATTCAAGTGAAATGAAATGTTTACAAACAAATTCCCAATTATAAGGTACAAATGTATATAGTTATTAAATATCTCATTATAAATTGACAATAGAATATTGAATTAAACTAATTAGAGAGGTATGAGTCTCATATCAAAAAGGTTATGTGTGTGTAAAGAGGAAAATTATTTAGTGGATTTTATAAGGTATGAGATTGCAATTTAAAAGGAGCTAAGATATTTTACTTATCAAAGATGAAATTTAATATATATTAAATAAGAAATTTTTACTCAAACTTGGAATATTGTATTGACAAGTAAATTAGAATTATTCTCCTTGAGGTTAAACAATGGTTCCTCTTGCTTTTTCTTATTTGACATAAGGTTTATTTCATTTTGTGTATTACTTTTGGCATCTATCTTTCTATCTATATATGAATAGTTCTAGTTATTTAATTTGAGTATATATATATATATATATATATATATATGTATGTATGTATGTTATTAGTATTTGAGTGACTGTTTCAATATTTAGAAGTTAATAATGTATATAAAGTATGGTGTAGAAAGAAAATATCTCTTGCAAAAATATTGATTTGGATAGAATTAAACAATTAAAAAGATTTGATTAAGTTTGTTCGGTTAGATTCCTTGCTTATATTATAAAATGTCATTCTTCTTATGAATTTTTTTATAAGATCACTAAGAAATAGTTATTGAATATCTAAAGAGATAAAAAAAAATTATAGAGTAATCTTTAATTATGTTTTAAAAGAAAAGGGTATTTTTTATTGTGGGGCAATAGTTTTTTGTGAGTTGTACTCAAACAAATTAGAGTTAATAGCTCAGATAAGTTAGTGAGAAAGCAAGAATGTTACTTAATGAGTTGTTATTTTTAGTTTTGACTATAGGAATATCTTTTATGGGTAATTAGGTCAAATTATTTCATGTGGTTGGTTGTATTGTTGAATTGATTGTTACCTCAATTAATGTGTTGTTTACGGAGTGAGAGTGAATTGGTTATTGTTCTAGTGGAAGAGATGATCATTTATGGAAGTTTTTTCTTGATTGCATGGTTATTGTGAGCTATCTTTAAAAGTATGATTTATGGATGTAATGTCAGATTGGTTCCTTGTGCTTTTTTGGGTGACTTTGTAAGTGAGTTGGCTATGTTAGCCTTCTTTTCGTGTATTTTGTGGGTGACTTTGTAAGTGAGTTGGCTATGTCAGCCTTCTTTTGGTTGAGCATGAGGATTTCATCGTGATGTTGTCACTCGCTATTTTATACTTAAGTGGTTGATTGAAAATAGTTTCTTGATATTTTATTATTATTTCCTTTTCGATATGGAACCAGTGTGTTTATAATTTAGTAGACTTCTAGAGGTGGTGGGGAAACTTGATTAATGTTGGATTTTCCATGATTTGATCCTTGTCGTTTGTTTGATCTTGTCTCTAATTTTTTAGCTCTTATGGGGTTACCTTGTACTATGGTGTTGACATTTGATGTAGCTCTTGGGAGAGATGGTTCATGTTCCGCACATGCACTTGGTTTTGTGGTTTTAGTGATTTATATGTTCTAGTACACCCCTTGATGTCGTTTGATTGTGTTTCGGTACTATAAGGTAGAGTGGCTTTTCATGGAGGCTGACGCACAAAGGGGCAGCCTGGATAACCCATGGAAGATTTTATTTAATAAGAGAAAACCTAATAAAATATACTATTGGGTTTGGGTAGGATCACACTAAACAAGATAAATAAGATGTCACGCCCAGATTGTTAGTGCTTTCACAGACTAAGGGTGGGTTGAGAAGGAAATGGGCATCAAGATCACTACCTTGTCCTCATGAAAGGTTAGTGGTTCTGCATGTGTCACACTATGGGGTTGGTGCCTAGTGACAGGCAACTAAGATAACCATAGATGGGGGTTGATGCCTAGTGAGAGGCAACTACGATAACCCATATAGGGCCATGTGATGACACTCTCCTATAGTATCCCTTCTTATTATATTACCTTTGTGTCCCTCTAGAAGCAGTCACCCTGTAAGTAGTAATTTGATGCAGAAGTTAATTATTGTTTATTGTTACTCTTGTTTGTTGAGTCTTGTAGCCTTTCCGCTTGATTGTTCTATGTTGTGGGTCTTTCTTGTCATCTCCTAGCACGGGGGGTGGGCCGTTGGGTCCATGTGGTTGGGTGGAATGTGCTATGCACCCCATTAGGTCCCAAACCAGAGTTCATGAAGCATAGAGATTGTACCGATGTATTGATCTAGAGCTTCTTCACAGTTCAATTGTACCATGTTCTTTGTTGTATTGCTCTTGTAATTGTTATATGATTCCCACTTTGAGTGCGGAAGCATTGTTGTACTCTTGTAAACCTAAAAAGGTGTAATTTCATATTGATACAATATGTATATTATGATTTGATCAATGTAATGTATGGATATTCTTGAATGTATCATGTGTTTCATTTATGGATGTATGATCATTGTTTACTTATCCTATATCATGATTTTACAATGTAATCTCATGATGTGGCAATCATCCTTATGGTATGGGTTTATGTTTAGTAATGTTTTCACGTGTACCCCAGAGGACGTAGTTAGATATTGTATATATATAATTGTGTTTCAAGTATTGTAAGTTAATGTATATCTTATGTTAGTTTACTTTTATAAAAAATAATTGTGCCATAAATTGTTGTTTTATGTTGTCCTTTGGGGTTTGCATGGCGAGGTGTTCCAAAATAATTATATATAATTTATTTTTAATATTATATTATTATATTATTTTTAATATATTATATTATTAAATTATTTTTAATATATTATATTAAAATATTGAATTAACATGTAATATATTTTTTGTATTAATAATAGGTTAAGCACGAAATAACATGTTTACAACATGTTACATCATAAGATCAACCATATAGTGGCATAAATGAATAGCCATATAGTACAATACGAGATTTCTTCCTTGGATATTACAAAACCATGTTTCTATACATGAGAGAGAGTGTACACATATACATAGATTGACTTCTCCTACATAACAAAATACACATAATACAAAAAGGTTGGACTATATGCAACATTATCTCTTATCTCCCAAGTTCCTACTCTCACTACAATCCTCCATTGCTCCCTACTTTACCAAGGTATTGATAGCATCAAGCTCCTCGTTGGAGAACACTTCTTCAATATCATAGTTGGATTTGGTGAACAGCTGAGTCCCTTTCACTTCTTGGATATTCTTCCCTTTTTTGACCCAATCTTTGAACTCTTCCTTAAGAGCCTCTAGTGCCTACATAAACACTTCCATATTGGGTTTCTCTTGCTGCCAAGAATGATCATACATGACTTCTTTATGGTGAATTAGGATTATTCCATCCTTTAGTAGCTTAAGAAATTTTCTCTTTGCAATCTCCATGGTGGCCACAACCTACAATGCAACATTGAAGAGTGTGAGTCTTTTATTTGACTCAATAAAAAACCTTTGAACCCCATTGTATTTGTCCTCATTCCTTGCCTTCCAAATAACCCACATGATTCCAGTTGTAAGTAGAAACCAAAACAAGTGTAAGTTTTTACTCATCTTTCTATTAAAGCCCAAAATAATAACTTTCCAATTAAATTTCCCATTTAAGCCCCATAAACTAGTACTATTCTAGAAAAGCTTCCATATTTTATTAGCATAGAAATAGTTTAAAAAGATACAAAAAATATTTCAGGTACCCTGTAGATTTCACACATATCAATATCAGTGTTTTTCAGCTTAAAAAGATTTTTTTGCAATAAAACAAGCCATCTAAAACAAGTTTTCTTTGAATCTAACCATTGTGACACAAAAAATAAAAATCATTTTTCCAAACTAAATCCTCAAGGTTAGTCCTCCAAATCTTGTTAAGATAATTAGTGGGAGTAAAAGAGTTAAGGATCTCTTTATAAATAATCTTAGTTTTGACCTCCTACATAGAAAGAGGTTCCTTCCACATGATCTCAACAGGTTCATCCTTCCAATTTTCCACTTGGAGCTTATGAATCTAGCCTTTATAGGCCTCCTTGATAACAGAGTAAGTCCTAAAATTAGAGGGAGGTAACCCATAATCATCCCTTAGCTGATCCCAAGCAACCAAGGATCCATCCGTGATGATGATACTGAAGGTCTTAATTCCTTCAAGGTTCCATTTTTTTGCTAAGCATCCTTGCAACAAGGCTAGGGTCATCCCATTATAATCAAGTTCAACCAAATAGATCTCCCTAGGTAGATCAGGGTACTGTTAGGATTAGATAAGAAAGGACTAGTGAATTTATCCATCATGGACTCCCATGTTTTCAAATATTCCTAAAAACTAGTAAACCTGTAGGTATTGTTGGGTATTTGGTGATGAGGAGATCACTTAAATTAAGTTCCTTCCATGACCTTACTAGTTTAGGGACAACTTGTGAAATTTTGATCCTGATTAGAATTTTCCAAGGTTCATCCCAATCTACTACCTTCATAACCCATATTGCAGTGAGAGCTATAGCATGAGTCTATTGGTATGTGGTGACTGATCATGCTATACTATACACTCTTCATGTATCCTCATTTGGTTCTGGGGCTAGATTGGGCCTCGGGGGTTTGGAGGCAGTAGCCCCCAAGAAAAATATTCTTTCTCCATGGTGATTTCGAAGAGTAAATATATATAGAAAAGCCACAAGGATTTGATGTCAGACATACGATTTTTTTATATTTTTTAAAACTTGTAATAAAAAATTAATAATTAATTATTTACTTGGAAAAAAATTATAAAAAATATGCATCA
>VDFB02108633.1:0-14580 GCA_007258455.2 Sequoia sempervirens
CCACAAATTTTTTTTTCATACCCGTTTCATTTATCGACGCCCCGCAAAAAACCCATGTTTTTGTTTTTCGAAACTATGTGCCAAAATGCTAAAAAACACAAAAATAAAAATACACAGTCCGGTTTTGAGCTAACCTGGTGGGGTACCGCGTAATGCGTGAAGAATATCCGTCTCTCATCCGCCCGGTGAATGACGTCACTATCGTACTCCGGCATGATGTCCGCTCTCACTCGTCTCCTCCTCTCTCTCTTCTCTTTCTCCACTTGCCAGCTGTCACAATGGGCCCAAGGTAAGTCCCTAATTACCTTTTATCCCCTTTTCACCTTTTCACCTCATGGTCTTTTTTTTTCTTTTTTTTAACCAAAAATCACCTCAATTAATTCATCCAAGCTCTTTCTTCTCGGGGCCGCCATTTGCACACCGTATATCCGATTGACTCCGTTCAAGCGCCATTCTTCTCGTTTTTTCGTGCTCTTTCCAACAACACGTACCACTCTATACTTTCGAGAAGTTGACCAGGGCCCCTTTTCTCCCCCGTCCCCCTTCTCGAGGGGGCATACCCTGCCATTTCCTCCTAATCCATCACTCTAACACTACCTTTTCTTGACCGGGACATCCTCTCCGCTTTCCCTTCGTCCAGGGCAGCTCGCGCGCATTCCCCCATGCTGGGGCATCTCTTTTCTGGTCTCTCCCTCTACGAAGTCATCAACATCCTGTTTTTCTTTGAAACCCTATTACTCTAATAGTCTTTCGAAGAGGGGCAAAATGTAGACGTCCAATTTGGATTAGTTCCATATGATCAAATGTGTCTCCTTCATTCATCTGATTACTCATTCCCTCTGTCAATATTAATTAAGCCAATTGTTTAATTAATACCCTTACATCTTGTACAAGGGTCATAAAGTATTTAATTTAATGCTTTACCCCTCTTCTTCCTCTAAATTAAATAAATGTTCCCTTTTATTTAATTTAGTCATATTCCCCTTTTGAATTAAAATTCATTTTTTAATTCCCTTTTTCTCTCTCATGGTCACATCCTCCAACTTTTGCAAGTTGATCCCTAATCCATTTTAATTACTTCATCATCTTCTAATTAACTAGAGTTAGCATGTGCACACCCTTAATCATCATTAAGGTCACATCCTCCATAATTTCCCACTTGCCTCTAATCAGTCATTAGTCCATCTAACTGAGTACTTGCACAACCTTAATCATTTGATTAGCCTAAACTAATCCCCCTCCTACTTATGGCATGTGTCCTTAAGTCAACCTTATTAAAGGCTTTCTCCTTTTGGACAAGGCATCCCCCTTCCCCATGTGAATTTTTAATTCACCTTTTAATCCCCCAAGACACCTAAAAGGAATTTTTAATTCCTTCACTTCTCCCCACATGTCCTTTACTTATTCTTTACTCTTTCTCCCATCCCCATGAGAATATTTGAGGAATTTTTAATTCCTCACATGTCCTCTCACCCACATGGGGACAAGAACCTCCTTTATGAGGAGATCTTGTCCAATCCCAAGGTACTTTGTACCCTTCTCCATGTCATGTCCTTCCTCTTCCACCTCATGTCCACTTCACCTTTTAGGGCTATCTCACATGCCACATGTCAAGATGTGAGGGCTTCTGAGTTCTCAACTCACCTTAGCCCTACATCTTGATATTTGGTGGATCAATCTTGACCGTCCATTTCCCTAGGATTTCCCAAAAATCCTATAAATACCCCCTCTTTTCTCTCATTTTGGAGAGATCATTTTGTGTAGCCAAACTCTTGCAGTTTTGTTTCTCAATCCACACTTAGCTATTTTCATGTTTTCAAGCATCATTTGCATCTCATATCACACATCTTGTGCCATCTAAGGAGCATACACATCCAAGATCGAAGGGCCAACCAAAGGATCGACTCAACGCAAGGTATAAAGTTCCATTTCGTGGCTTTGTCTTGTTTTGTTTCCAACTTAGGCTAATCTCGAAGTGTAGGTTGTTTTAGTTGTCTATTTGTGCTCTTTAACTTGTTGCTTGTTTTCTAACACCTATTTTGACCTATCACAATAAGAATATGAAATCATATGATGAAAATACCTCCAATCTACTGATAATAGAATTACCAGTAATAGATGTCAATAGAAAGCATCAAGAATTGAGTATACTGGGAAGACAGACACAAAACATTGAGTTACAAAGGTGAAGGATGCCACTGCACTAGTGTTGTTGCTACTGACTCTCATGAAGCTTCTTAGAACAGTATAGACAAATGAAAAGAATTCAAAAGGTCCCATCTTCAACAATCTTTAAGAAGTACACCAGATACTATACAGCCTAAGAAGAGGGGAAGAAAACTAAATCAATGGCATTACAAGGATGTGCCCAAGAGTAGGTAGAAAGGTCAAATGGCCCTAAAGTTTGAAAAGCTAAAAGAAAAAGATAAGTTTGATGCCTTCCATTGGAGATTGTTTATTCCTGCATGCAATAGCAAGCGCATTGCATTTTTCAACTATTCTATCACTCTATGGGTATGTAAAAGGGTTCTTGATTTGGGTATGTGCAAGATCATCATGGAAAACACAAGCCCTTAACTGGCAAAAAAATTTAGAAAAATCACAGTTAGGAAACTTGACGTAAAAATTTGAATAAGTTATCTATATTATTTCAAAAATATGTAAGAATTCAATCTGTAGCAAATTGAATGCAATTTCTAAACTACTAGGTTTGTTTAAAAAAAAAATCTATTTGGTGAAAATTTGAAATTTCAATGCAATGGTACTTAAATTTCAGGGAAAAAATAAGAAGTAGGTGTCTATCCAACCACCCTAACCACAATAAAATGATAATATTCTTTTATAAGATTTTACATATAAGTAGAGGAATCATGTCCAAATGTGATGCATATTTTTTTGTAATTTTTTTCCAAGTAAATAATTAAATATGCATTTTTTATTACAACTTTAAAAAAATATAAAAAACTCGTATGTCTGACCACCTTAACTTGGTCAAAACTTCATGAAATTAATTTTTTCTTTTTTAATCCTATAGTATGTGAAGCATGTAATGTGATGCATGTTTTGGATTCAAAAAATGTGATACCATTTGAAATCTATAGATGTTTTTCAATCAGTCTATCAATCATGCCTTTAGTCATAATTTGAATAGAAAATGAATAATAATTACTTATTAAATTCAAAGTAAAGCATAATTTATATTGGTAGAAAGCTGAGAATCTCCTTTAAAAACCCTTTTCATTTCATCAGTTTTGGGTAAAAAAAAAGTCATCATCCACATATCCATCATATTGCTACTTTTTGGCCCATGATGATCCTGCACATACTCATTTTACCATATTTTAGGGTTTTGGGAATTAAATTAGTAACAAACTAATTAGAAAAACTCTAATGAAAGAAATAGGTAACGATTTCACTCTTTGAAGGGTTGTGAGTAGCTAAATTGATTAGAGGGAGGGCGTGCATTTAGAGTAGAGCTTAAATCTTGTGCATGGCAGAGGGATGAGCAATGTGAGAAAATAGGTCAAAAATTGTTGTCTGGAAAAGGCGGATGGTGTCCTTTGAGCTGTATGGAGTTCCATAATTGGCATGTGTTCCACGAAAACATTAGATGAGCTTGTCTCAAATGACACTCTCACTCCTGAATACGCCATTCAAATGTTGGTGTAGTTCGATATGGTCTCTCTAAATGAATATTAAGAGCTTTTGGTGTAATTTGTGTAGTAGATTTATAAAATTAACACATATTCCATGATATGTGTTAGATTTATGTTTTTCGTGCATGATGAAATTTGGTGTTTTCCTATCAAAATAAGAACAAAGGCCTGCTAACAGTAAGAAAAAGTCATTTCAAATTATTATAACCAATTTCTTCCAAGACACTTCCAATATTCTCATAAATGATTAGACTTTTGAGTGATGTACATAGGACATGAGGCACCTAACAAGTGAATTTATCAATATCAATACACTTTTTGTCATCTTCAAAAGAAAAATAAATCATTATTTCAAACCATCATATTTGAGACAAGGAAGCTAATCATAGAATCTAAAACTAGCTATTATCAAAAGTTCAAGGTAGATGAATTGTTGAAGAATATTTGTTACATGAGTTATCCCCAAACCTCACAGCTCATCAATATGAATTTTAGTACTACTGCTTTCCATGTTGCTATACCCAAGAGCACCATACGTACCTTGTCCAAATGAGTATATACTTCATCACCTCCTTCTAATGGGAGTGTAGTAGGTGAAATGTCAAGCAATTGGTGTCCAATCCACACTCGACCAACCATCTCAGTAAACAACAACTATTGTGACACAAGTACAAAGAGAAATGGAGGATGAAATGCTCGGCCCACACTCAAGTCAAACACCTCAAACTTTGCAAATGTTGGACTATCCCTCTTCAAACCGGGCATGTGGAGTGTGCTGAACCCCAAGACTGTGAGTGAAATGCCATAAAAAAGGCTCTCCTTCCATCCAAGAATTGGTTAGAATATTAACCGAATGCCAACCTCCTAGAGATGATTACGCCCCCCCCCCCCCCCAAGATATTACTATTGTGGTAGGTTTATCATGATGTCGAATTCAGTTATTATCCCCAAGATTGATGCCCCCGACAATTAAAAATGAGGGAAATTTTTAATTCCAAACATTAGGGATTCAATTGATTTAATTATCGCACCATATTTTTCCCTCACATTTTCCAATAACCAAATATTAAAATAAAGTCAAGATTTATTTTCACATATCTTATTTATCCTCACTACATATTTAGGAAATACCATTTTAATTACAATTTAAATATTTATTCCAAATGAATAATAATAAGAAACATCATTCAATAGAAAATAAAATAATTATTCTAAGAAAAACAAATCATTATCACTTATTTACAAAATAAAATTTATAATTAAATTAAAATAAATTTATTTTTGTTTCCTTGCACTATTATTTCACTACTTATTAATTTAATTAATCATTGTAAAATACGAGGAATAAAAATAGGGGTCATGACACTAGATAAAATAATCTATTTCAAGATGGTATATTTTTTTTTCTATTTTAGATAAATATTTAATATGAAAGTTGGTGTTTGATGGAAACAATTGTTTTTTGATTCACGCACATTTTAATATATATTTATAAAAACTGGAAAAAAATATATCCATGCACTAAAGTTTTAAGTTATAAATACACACAAAAAATTTGAAAGAAAAAAAAAATTACTATAAAATGTTTGACGTCCCATGCAACTTCATTTTCTAGCATTTTATCAACAACTAAATTATAATGTTAATTTATTAAAAACTAGTTTAAAATAATTTTTTATTTTTTTAAAAGAATACAGACATAAAATATAGTAAAAGATACATATTTTACTAGTTTACATCATTTCAAAATTCAAAACATATATGCCACTTTTTAGTGATTCAAGTTTAAAAGTTGGATCAGTGTTGGATGTTTCTTTTATAAAGTGTGACATAGTTTTGTGCTTTTACCCATTTAAGGTTTGTGGGTTTAGGGTTTAAGGGTTGAGAGTTGAGGGATTAGGGTTGAGGGTTGAGGGTCTAAGGGTTCATGTTTTAGGGTTTAAGGATTGAGGGTTGAGGGTTCAGGGTTGATGATTTAAGGATTGAGGGATTAGGGTTTAAGGGTTGATGATTGAGGGTTAAGGGTTTAGGAGTAGGGTTTACTATTTAAGGTCTTAGGGTTGAGGGTTGAGGCTTTAGAGATAGGGTTTAGGGTTGAGGATTAAGGGGTTAAGGTTTAAGGGTTGAGGGTTTAAGGGTTTAGGGTTTAAGGTTCAAGGGTTTAAGGTTTAAGGGATTAGGGTTTAAGGGTTGAGGGTTAAGAGATTAGGGTTTAAGGTTTAGGTTTGATGTATTAGGGTTTAGTGTTTAATGTATAGGGTAGAGGGGTGAGGGTTGAGGGTTGAGGGATTAGGGTTTATTTTTTAACATATAGGGTTGAGGGATTAGGGTTGATGATATAATGTATAGAGTAGAGGGTTTATAATTGAGGGTTGAGGGTTTAGGTTTAGGGATAGGGATTAGGGTTGAGGGTTGAGGGAATAGGGTTTAAGGGTTGAGGGTTGAGGATTTGAGGGTTGAGGGTTGAGGGTATAATGGTAGAGGGTTTAGGTTTTAAGGGTTGAGGATTGAGGGATTGGGGTTCAAGGTTGAGGGTTTTTAAGGGTTGATGCTTGAGGGATTAGGGTTGAGGGTTTAATGTATATATGGTAGAAAATAGAGGGTTGAGGGGTTAGAGTTTAAGGTTTTAGGGTTTAAGGGTTGAACATTAATGGATTAGAGTCAAAGGTTGAGGTTTTAGAGTTTAAGGTATAGGATTGAGGGATTAGGGTTGAGGGTATAATGTATAGGGTAGAGGGTTTATAGTTGATGATTAAGGGATTAAGGGTTTAAAGTATAGGGTTGAGGGATTAGGGTTGGGGGTTTAATGTATATGGTATAGGGTCAAGGGTTTAAGGGACTAAGTTTTGAGGGTTGAGGATTTAAGGTATAGGGTTGAAGGTGTAATGCATAGGGTAGAGGGTTTACAGTTAATGAAGGTTGATGGTTTAGGGTATAAGGTTGAAGTATTAGGGTTGAGGTTCTAATGTATAGGATAGAGGGTTTATAGGGTTGACTATTGAGGGTTGAGGGTTTAAGGGATTAAGGGTTGAGGGTTGAGGACTTAAGGTATAGGGTTGAGGGTCTAATGCATAGGCTAGAGGGTTCACAATTGAGGGTTTAGGGTTTAAGGGTTGAGGGATGAGGGATTGGAGTTGAGGGATTAGGGTTGAGGGTTTGGGGTTTAGGGTTTAACGTATAGTGTTGAGGGACTAGGATTGAGCATCTAATGTATAGCGTAGAGGGTTTACAATTGAGGGTTGATGGGTTAAGGGTTTAATGGTTGAGGGATTAAGGGTTTAAGGTATAGGGTTGAGGGATTAGGGTTGAGGGTTTACTGTATAGGGTAGAGAGTTGAGGTTTGAGGGTTGAGGGATTAAGGGTTTAAGGGTTGAGGGTTGATGGTTAAGGGATTAATGTATTAAGGGTTTAAGGTATAGGGTCGAGGGATTAGGGTTGAGGGTCTAATGTATAGGGTAGAGGGTAGAGGGTTTAAGGGTTGAGGGTTGAGGGTTGAGGGTTTAATGTATAGGGTAGAGGGTCGAGTGATTAAGGGCTTAAGGTTAGAGGGTTGAGGGATTAAGGGTTTAAGGGTTGAGGGTTGAGGGATTAAGGGTTTAAGGGTTGGTGGATTAATGTAATAAGGGTTTAAGGTATAAGGTTGAGGGTTTAATATATAGGTTAGAGGTAGAGGGTTGAGGGTTTAATGTATAGGGTACAGAGGGTTGAGAGATTAAGGGTTTAATAGTTGAGGGTTGATGGCTAATGGATTAAGGGTTGAGGGATTAACATGTATTAAGGGTTTAAGGTATAGGGTTGAGGGTTTAATGTATAGGGTTAAGGGATTAGGGTTGGGGGTTGAGGGTTGAGGGTTGAGGGTCTAATGTATAGGGTAGTGGGTTTGTAGGGTTGATAGTTGAGGTTTGAGGTTTTAAGGGATTAAGGGTGGAGGATTTAAGGGTTGAGGGTTGAGGATTTAATGTATAGGGTTGAGGGTCTAATGTATAGGTAGAGGGTTTATAGTTAAGGGTTGAGGGTTGAGGGATTAGGGTCAAGGATTGAGGGTATACGGTTGAGGGTCTAAAGTATAGGGTAGAGGGTTTATAGGGTTGAAATTTGATGGTTGAGGGTTTAAGGGATTAAGGGTTGAGGGTGGAGGATTTAAGGTATAGGATTGGGGGATTTGGGTTGAGGGTTTAATGTTTAGGGTAGAGGGTTTATAGTTGAGGGTTGAGGGTTGAGGGATTAAGGGTATATGGATTGAGGGATTAAGGGTTTATGGGTTGAGGCATTGAGGGTTTAAGGGTTGAGGGATTAAGGGTTTATGGGTTGGGGGATTAAGGGTTTAGGTTTGATGATTTAAGGTATAGGGTTGAGGGATTAGGATTGAGGGTCTAATGTATAGGTAGATGGTTTATAGTTAAGGGTTGAGGGTTAAGGGATTAGGGTCAAGGGTTGAGCATTGAGGATATAGGGTTGAGGGTCTAATGTGTAGGGTAGATGGTTTATAGTGTTGACAGTTGAGGGTTTAAGGGATTAAGGGTTGAGAGTTGAGGATTTAAGGTATAGAATTAAGGGATTAGGGTTGAGGTTCTAATGTATAGGGTAGATGGAACTTACAATTGATAATTGAGGGTTGAGGGATTAAGGGTTTATGGGTTGGGGGATTAAGGATTTAAGGGTTGAAGGTAGAGAGTTTAGAATTTAAGGGTTTAGGGTTGAGGGTTTAAAGACAGGGTTTAGTGTTGAGGGTAAAGGGATTGGGGTTTAAAGGTTGATGATTGAATGGTTTAGGGTTTAGAAGTTGAGGGTTGAGGGATTAGGGTTGAGGGTTGATTTTTTAGGGTATAGGTTGGAGGGTTTATGGTATAGGGTTGAGGGTTGAGGTTGTAGGGTTTAGGGTTGAAGGTATAGGGTAGAGGGTTGAGGTTGTACAATATAGGGTATAGTGTTTAGGGTTTAGGATTTAAGATATAGGGTTGAGGCTTAATGTACATGTTCGAGCATTATGAGGTGAGGAAATGTTAGTGAGGGTCAATTATGCTTAATCCATGATGAATTGAAGCACAATTTACCCAAATAAACCTGCATCTACAAACAAGATCATTCAATTGTAATCACCTTTTTTCATTTGTTTTGTTAGTTTGTCATACTTCCTTGTATGAGTGCATAATAATAGGGGTTGTTACCAATATTTTACATACTCCACATGAAAATCCATTTCTATTATATAAAGGTGCATAGATTTGCATAACCAAACCAACACGTAGGTATATTGTGACAATGGTAGTGGATATGGTTTATGGCAAGGTGATTGTTTAATATTTGTAATATCATATAACTTAGCACCTTGGGAAATACCCTTTGGTCTTCTAGAACCAAAAGTGTAGGAGGTCTTACCAGCCTCAATAATTGGTACTTAGTTGCCCAACCCAAACACAGGTTTCGTGGTACTCTTTCCTTGTTTGACACCCTTGGCACTTGGGAGATTACCCATCCTTAGTTATTTGAGACTTACAACTCAGATCACCAATAGGACGTGTGAAAACAAAATCAATCAAGATGCCAATTATTTGTCATCTTGTACACAAATATAGAAATTCTATTTTATTCATTAAATTTGAGATAAATTATTAAAATCAAGTTAAAAATGGAAAGGAAAGCTATAAAGTGTGCACTTTTCACCCTTAAAATTATTAAATCTCAATTTAACTACCAATGGATTGTAGCTAAAAATTAATTTTATACAATTAAAGTATTAAAATGTAAATAATTATAAATAAGAATACACTTAATGATATCAAGTTTCCACAATCCATAATGTCCATTAGTAAGTTTTCTAGATTAGATTGTGTGAGAATTTTTGCATATTATATAAAATTCACTTGCATAGACAAATTAACTTGATTAAAGTGAATAATAGTTGGGCATGATAAATGAAATTAATAATAAATTAAGAAATAAAATATGTGGGGTTAGGATACATATCTATGGAAACTATAATGAAGAGTGAATTTTTTGTAACATAGAGTTCTACTCACCTTAATATTAAAAATGGATGCACTTGTGACAATCGATGTAAATCATTTTTGAAATTAATATAATGGGTTTTGCCCCTAGCAGCTATTTGCTGATAAAAAAAATAAAAAATTGATGCACTTGATTTGATATATGCTTTTAGATTAGAATAATATTTGAATTGATTGTAGGATAAATTTGTCTTTGGGGATTTATCCTACCACAAGAATGAACTTATTGATAATAGACAAATGTGACTCATGTCATAATGATTTCTTCTCTTCATCAATTGCTAAGGACTAGTGGTATTTAAAATATCTTGGATAAATTGTTAGATTGCCAGGACCAAGTTCTCCTAGGTCAACCCCCTTGAATACAATGGAGTGAATGATAAAAAAATGAATTCAATTTTATACAAGAGGATGTCATTTGTTGATATGTAATTGTGTTAATCCATTCCTTCAAAATGGACCCAAAACTAAATGAGAATTGACATGGATATGCAAATTTCGCCATTACAATAAGAAAGTTGCACTTTAAAACTTTACAAAATGAATGTAATTGGACACTTTGATTAGTGTAAAAATCCATATAGAAATGAGATGAAACATTATGATAGAATTAATAGTTTTTATTTCAACTTTACTTGTATACTATTCTCCATCCAATTGATATTGATTTCAAATTATATTTTCATAGCATAAAGTGTCCACCATCATAGCCTTCCCAATTTGAAACTAATAACTTTTATTTCATCTTTGCTCTTATGATAATCTCAATTGACTTAAGTTTCTAAAATTTATCTTCTTACATGAAATATGATGATCATGGATTTGTATTTATGAAACTAATAATTTCTATTTCACAATTACTTTTATTATATTCTACATCCACTCAACTTAGTTTTATGGATGTTTTGCATAAAATATTAACCCTTCACAACTCTTTATTTGATGAAGTATTTATTTATATATTAAAATTTAAGTTAAATTATTCCCCCATCATACGTCCACCAGCTCTACCTGTCGTAACATTTTCATACTGATTCAAAAAGAAACAGGTCTTTTTTGAAAATCTTATCTTTATCTCTATTCCTTTTTATCAGAACAAAAAAAAGATGCCACTCTACTCACACAGTGAAGCGTGGCATACGGCTGAAATTACTTTCTTTTAAATTTACTAACAATATCTACAAAGAAGATCTTAGCGCCGTAATTGTTACTTTAGTTTGCTTTAAACTGTCGGAAACCTCGTACCTAGGTAGTTTCTTCTACTATATGCATTTTAGCTTTACTTCATCTGGAAGGGGAAGGGGAAGGGAAAGGGAAAGATTGGAATCCCTGTACGCTCTCCCGTACAAAAGAATTGAGATAAAAGTTTGATTGAATCCATTGCGGAGGTGCATGCACGAGTGGAATTACTATTGGTCTCTTTATGTCAGTTTTCCAAAGTCCTATGATCTAAGAGAAAGAAAAGATAAGATGCTGTGTAGTCACTGTCTTTGTTGCCAAATTGTAGCTTGCATGACAACCAGATCTTAATGCCGTAATCACTGCTTTTGTTGACTTTAAAAAAGGTTGAACCATGGCAACTGTTGAACCATCACAGTTTCTTCCAGTCTAAGTAAAGCTTAAAAAAATGAAAAGTGATTAAGCTTAAATACCCATTTTCACTAAAGTTGTGGGATAACATAATCATGTTGATCTGATTAAAAAGACTTCGATTCGGGCTCCTAGCTTTATCCCAATCCTTTTTTAAAGGTATTTCCTATTCCCATGATCCACCTTTCTTCTCAGAAAATAAGATGCCGGTACGAGAGTCTACTGTCGCAGTGAAGCGTGGCATCCAAGAAAACTTACTCCACTTTGAAATCTATCCACAATATCTATACTCTAGATCTTAGCGCCTTAATTATGACTTCTCTTCGCTTTATAAAAAGGCTGAAACATCATAGTTTCTTCCAATATAAGTAAGCTAAAAAAAGATTTTGAAGTAGTACCTAATGATATCCCAGATAGTAGATTGGACTGTATGTACGTCTTCCCATACAAAATATACAGCAGCATCTTAATCATTGGGTAGCGTCTATCCATGATGACATACGTTTAAATGGGTATTTTCTCCGTAGCAGCGAGATATAAGCAGACTGTGTAAGGTGTAAGTAGGTTAGATTTATTCATTTTAGGATGGTTGATGAAGCCAAATCATATGTGGGTACATTCAATGTACATAATCTTTTATCTGTTGTTGTCGTCCCAGGCCATCAGATTTGTTAGCGATATTTGCTTACGTGCAGCGATTACCAACTTCGAGCGTACTATTAAATGTTGTTAATTGAAGTCTAGCAAACTTCAAAACATGAAAGGTCCAATTTCAATCCGAAGAGCTTGGAGTACAATCCATGGAGCTCGGAATGCATGGACACCGTCCGATTTGCATAAATTTAAGCAATTCTTATATTTAATATTATTAATGTAAATTAATTTGATAGTTTTGGATTTGATCATGTAAACTATTTTTCATCATTGTTTCCTATCATATTTTACGATCTAAAAAATTGATGAAAAAAATTAGAGCTCATTCTAATTATTGATTAAAAAATTGTTTACATGTTCAAATCCAGAAACTATCAAACTAATCTATCATGAACTCTTAATTTCATATATGTATTAAAGATATCACATTTCCACAATCCATATTGATTATTGCTAGACGACTTCTGGATTTGATTGTGTAAGAGTTTTTTGCATCAACGTTTCGGATCACACTCCGTGATCCATCATCAGGATAGTTGAGAGCTCAAGGAGAAAAATGATAGGTTGCAGACCAAGAACTAACTAAAAAGACCAAGGGGAGGGTTGAGGGGCACAAAAAACGAAAAAACAAGAAGCTAACAAATAGACTCCTAGGACCAAAAAAGATAAAAAAGACACAAGAGAAAATAAAATTAGAGGAAAAACAAAAGGAAAAAATAAAATTAAATAAAAATAAAATAAGATGTCCAAACAATAGAAATTTCTAAATTCTTTTTTTAAAAGACACAAATACAGAGAAAATTTGAAAGGGGCCAATATTTATATATAAAGAAACAAAGTTAGAAAAATAAAATTAAATAAAAATAAAATGTCAAACAATAGAAATTACTAAATTCTTGGAAATTAAAAGACACAGAGTACAAATGAATGAAATAAAAATAAAAATAAAAAAAAAATATATATATATATATATATATATATATATATAAAGAAACAAAAGAAATTAAAGATGCAAATATATTATTTATGAGAAACAAAAGAAGGACATTTTATTTTTATTTAATTTTATTTTTTGAATTTGTTGAATTTTATTTTGTTTGGTATATTATAATATATATATTCTTAACTTCTTTTGTTTCTCATAAATAATATATTTGCATCTTTAATTTCTTTTGTTTCTTTATATATATATATATATATATATTTTATTTCTCTATTCATTTGTACTTGTGTCTTTTTAATAAGAATTTAGTAATTTCTATTGTTTGGACATTTTATTTTTATTTTTTCTAACTTCTTTTGTTTCTTTATATATAAATATTGGCCCCTTTCAAATTTTCTTTGTATTTGTGTCTTTTAAAAAGAATTTAGAAATTTCTATTGTTTGGACATTTTATTTTATTTTTATTTAATTTTATTTTTTCCTTTTGTTTTTCCTCTAATTTTATTTTCTCTTGTATCTTTTTTATCTTTTTTGGTCCTAGGAGTCTATTTGTTAGCTTCTTGTTTTTTCGTTTTTTGTGCCCCTCAACCCTCCCCTTGGTCTTTTTAGTTAGTTCTTGGTCTGCAACCTATCATTTTTCTCCTTGAGCTCTCAACTATCCTGATGATGGATCACGGAGTGTGATCCGAAACGTTGATGCAAAAAACTCTTACACAATCAAATCCAAAAGTCGTCTAGCAATAATTCATATATGTAATTATTAAGATAGATTATAATATCAATTCACATGAATATTAACTAGTATATTATTATATTAATTTAATAGTATAATTTTAATTTCCTAGTTTTTATGATGTATTATATTAGGTTTTGAAATAATTATAAAATGTATATTATATTTAAATAACTATTAAATATTGTATACTTGTATTATATTTAAGTTATTAATTAACAATTAGTATTATTTAAATATAATAATTTGTAATAATATTATTACTTATACATTTATATACTATATATTAAAATTCTTCATTAGCTATAACTTATCCCTTTGTAATTGTACACTCATTAGAGAGATGATTCAAATATAATTTTGACAATGCCTATAGGGTAACCTAGGAACCTCTAGTGCTAGTTGCATAATCAAGTATCCTTCAAGAAATTAGTTGATTCAACATAAAAAAAGTAGCGCATAGGACTAATAACAAGGCAATGGAATATGTACTAATGTAATTACAAGTTCGTAATCAATTCAAAGTCAAACAAATCCATGTTGAAGGGGATTAAATGGTAATTGTGAATGTCATTAGAAATAGAGGAATTCCCAATCAAAAGATTAACAATATTTGAATCCAAACTACGCCTCTCTTAGACTCATTAATAGCATTCACTAGCAAACATATTTGGAAGGACATATATCAACATTTTGGCTCCTTAGCAAGGTACACCCACAATAGGGTGTCCCACTTGTGGGATGTTCTAATATTTGCATAATTGAGGGGAAAAAATTAGCAAACACCTTCATTCAAAGGTTTTTCAAAATTTTCAGGATAGTTGATGAAGCCAAAGCATGTGTAGGTACATTCAACATGCATAATTTTTATTTGTTGTTGTCCCAGGCTATCACATTTGTTAGTTGTATTTGCTTATGTGCAATGATTACAAAATTCTAACCTACTATTAAATGTTGTTCATTGAAGTCTAGCAAAATTCAAAACATGAAAGGTTA
>VDFB02108634.1:0-17830 GCA_007258455.2 Sequoia sempervirens
AAAAAAACAAAGAAAAAGGAAGTGTCTCAACCTTGCATGGAAATAAAAAATAAAGAAAGCCAAGAATAGAAGATTTTGTGATAGGTGAAAAGCGGCTATTTTGAGAAGTATCTTTTATATGGGGATAGAGATAAGATTGCTAAGAGATTTTATTATATTTTTCTAAAAAGAAAAGTTTTATCTCTAAAAGATTCTCATATGTAATGTAATACTATATATTGGTACTTTGAGATAGTCATTTGTGTGAGAGAAAGGTGAGAGTTAGTTCGTAAGTCTGTATGCTGTCGAAATGCTGTTAAAATTCCTCTAAATTGAGTTGAGGTGAAGACTCCTGTAAGAACTTGCATTGCAAGTGTGTTGTAATCTATTTCAAGATTTGATAATACATTGTGCAGGTTTTGGAGTGTGGGTTTTTTTCTCCTGAAAGGGTTTTCCCCACGTAAATCACTATGTTATGGTTTTATTGTTTATGGTATTATGTGTTTCTTCAAATCTTTGTAATATTTTATTTGAAATTTGCATAATACTCTTCTCAAGGTTAGCGTAGGAAGCACTTCCGCACACCTTTTCTTCCTTACAAGTGGTATCAGAGACTGACCAGTTTTGGTTCTATTTGTTGGGTACAGGGTTTTTTGAGCTAATCAAGTTTGAGTGGGAGCTTGTGCAAAGTATTTCATATTCTATATTGCAGGATAATAGAGATGGGGAGCACATCCAGGAGGATTGAAGTAGAGAACTTTTATGGCACAAACTTTGAGATGTGGAAGTTGAAGATGGAAGATCTATTGATTAATCGAGATCTATGGGATGCAGTGGATGAAAATGTCCAAAGGCCTAGGGATCCAACTTTGGCTACAAAATATGATGTAATGGATAGAAAAGCTAAAGGTCTAATAAGACTTTGTCTTGCAGATTCAATTCTAATAAATTTCCATGAAGAACCCACTTCGAAGAATCTTTGGAAGAAGTTGGGTGAGATATACCAAGAAAATCTCTAGTAAATAAGATTTCCTTGAGGAAGAAGTTATATTCATTGAGAATGGAAGAAGGTGGATGAATTTCTGAGCATCTGGAAACATTCAATATGTTGGTGATTCAGTTGACCTCAGTTGGGGCTAAGATGGACGAAGAAGAAAGGTGCCAAACTTTGTTGTGTTCGTTGTCAGACTCATGGGATAGCCTAGTCATGGCCATTGGGAGCACTTCTGTCATCTTGAAGATGGAGCACGTTGTTGGTTCTTTACTCTCCAAAGAGATGAGAAGGAAGGTCTCTCTGAGTGCCAAAGAGGCTTTGAGTGTTCGAGGAAGACCAAAATAACAAGGCAAAGATGAGAAGCAATGTGGCCGTTTCAAGTCCAAAAACAAGGGGAGATCAAAATCTCCTAGTAAGTCCAAGGCAATATGTTGGAATTGTGGCAAACCCGAACACTTCCGAAAGGAACTGTAAAGAAGAAAAGAAAAATAAGAAGAAGAAGCAAGATTATAATTTTGAGTTTGAAAAGGAAGATGGAGATGCCTTTATTGCAGCCTTGGCCACTCGTGCAGGTGATAATGTATGGTTGATAGACTCAGGTGCATCTTTCCACATGACTCCTAACAAAAACTGGTTTAGTAAGTATGAAAACTATGATGGTGGTAAGGTGTATTTGGGTGATGATTCTTTCCTTGATATTGTTGGCCGTGGTAGTTTTCATGTGAAATTTTCTGATGCTAGAGTTAGACGATTTGATGGTGTCTTGCATATCTCAGAACTAGCAAGAAATTTATTATCTGTTGGCAAGTTAATAGATGCAGGTGTGCATGTACAATTTTTTGAAGCAGGTGTGAAAATGGTGAGAGTTGCTATGGTGATAGTGAGAGGAAGTAGATTGGGTACATTATACCAGCTCGATGCATGCACAGTTGAATGCAATAGTACTTTTGATAAGATTAAGCCAAAAACTACTTCGCTGAAAAAAGAGATGGTTTCCTCTTATGCGGATGGTCGTGGCTTCTAGTTACCCAGGGGTGCTCTGTCTACCGAATAAAAGTTGCCTGCAAAGAAGACCATGTTATGGCACCAAAGGCTTGGCCACATTGGAGAGAAGGGTTTAAAAGCCTTGAAAAACAAGAACCTCGTTGAGGGGTTGAATGATTGCAATCTAGAGTTTGATTTTTGTGAACATTGTATTTATGGTAAACAAAACCGCATTCAGTTTTACTCATCTTCTCATAAGTCTTCATGTATCTTGGATCTGATTCACTCTAATGTATTTGGTCCTGTTGATGTTTCTTCTATTGGTAAATCAGTTTATTATGTTACTTTTATTGATGATTTTAGTAGAACATGGGTATATCTTTTAAAGAGTAAATCTAAAGTTTTAAGTCGTTTTAAGGAGTTCAAGGCTATGGTAGAAACTCAAACTGGAAAGAAAATTAAATGTTTGAAGACTGACAATGGTGGTGAGTACTGTTCTGCAGACTTTGAAAAATTATGTACAAATTGCGGGATTAAAAGACAAAAGACAACTCTGTATTCTCCGCAACAGAATGGAGTTGCAGAAAGAATGAACAGAACATTGATGGAAAAGGCTAGGAGCATGTTGAGTGGAGCCAGTCTAGAAAAACATTTTTCGGTTTAATTTGTTGCCACTGCTTGTTATTTAATAAATAGATCTCCTACATCAATGCTTATTGATAAAACACCAATGGAGGCGTGGTCAGGGAAAAAGCCTTCACTTAGACATCTAAGAGTTTTTGGTTGTGAGGCATATGCACATGTGCCTAAGGAGAAGAGAACAAAATTGGATTCTAAGGTTTTCAAATGTATCTTCATTGGCTATAGCTATGGTGTGAAAGGATACAAGGTTTGGGACCCTATTGCACAAAAGTTAATTTATTCCAGAAGTGTTATTTTAAGAGAGACTAAATCTTCTCCTGTTAATTTTCAGCCAGAACAACATAAAGAAATTGAACAGAAAAAAGATGTGATTCAAATTCCTTCTACGGCTAAGGAATTTGAATCGATACCCCAAAATAGACAAGAAGTTGAGGAGAGCTCATCAAGCTTTGAATCTTCAGGAGAGGAGGAAGTAGTGGAAGAACCTCCACCTCAACTTGTTCGAAGGTCTACAAGGGAAAGGCAACCACCTCAAAGGTATGGGTATTCACCTAATGATTGGAAGTGTATATTTTCTTTGAGTACTAATGTTGATGAACCAAGATCTGTGCAAGAAGCTTTGGGTACGAATGATGCAGAGTCTTGGAAAATAGCCATGGATGAAGAGATGGAAGCTCTTAAAAGGAATGATACATGGGACCTTCTACCATTGCCTGAAGGTCAAAAACGTGTTGGATGTAAATGGGTGTTTAAGAAAAAGATTGGTTCAGATGGAAATGTTGAAAAGTATAAGGCATGGTTGGTTGTGAAGGGATACTCTTAGGTTGAGGGTATTGATTATAGTGAGATCTTTTCTCTTGTTGCTAAAATGACATCCATTTGGTTTTTATTATCTATTGCAGCAATTTATGATCTAGAGGTGGAACAAATGGATGTGAAAACTGCATTCCTTCATGGTGATTTGGAGGAAGAGATTTATATGACATAGCCAGAGCACTATGTGGTAAAAGGTAAAAGCAAGTTGGTTTGTAATTTAAAGAAATATTTGTATGGCCTGAAGTAAAGTCCTAGGATGTGGTACTAGAAGTTTGATACATATGTGTTGAGTTTGGGATTTGTGCAGTCTAAATATGATCATTTTGTATATTTTAAATCTGATGGTGATTATTTCCTCGTAATTGCTTTATATGTTGATGACATGTTTATTGGGAAAGGCAAAGGTTTGATTGCAAAATTGAAATCTCAACTCTCTGTGAAGTTTGAAATGAAAGATCTTGGTGCAACCAAACACATACTTGGGATGGAGATAAGAAGAGATCATGAGAACAGAAAGCTATGGCTTAGCCAGAGTAAGTACATGTTTGTTCTATTTTGCAAAGGTTCAACATGCAGGATTGTAAACCACTTTTTGTTCTTGTTGCATTAGGAACAAAGCTCTCTATTTCACAATGTCCTACATCCCCATCAAAGATGGAAGACATGAGTAGAGTGCCTTACGAGACTGCAGTCAGAAGCTTAATGTATGCTATGGTTTGTACAAGACCATACATTGCCCAAGCAATGGGAGTTCTTTCTCATTTTATGTCTAATCCTAGAAGAGTGCATTGGGATGCAATTAAGAGGGTCTTCAAATATTTGTAAGGTACATCAGAGTACTCTATATGTTTTTATGGTACAAGAGATCAACATTCCCTAAGTTTTTGTGGTTTTGTGGATTTAGATTGGGTTAGTGATGTCGATAGTAGAATATCCACCAGTGTGTATTTGTTTACTCTTAATGGTGGTGCAATTAGTTGGATGAGCAAGCGATAGGTTGTCGTTGCTTTGTCCACTATTGAGGCAGAGTACATGGTAGCTACTCATGCTTGTAAAGAAGTTGTTTGGCTGAAGTGTTTGTGTTCAGATGTTGGATTGAAACACAAAACAGTTACAGTCTATTGTGACAGTCAGAGTGCAATCTCCCTTGCAAAGAACCTGACTTTTCGTGCCAAGACCAAACACATTGATGTTCAGTATCACTTTGCAAGAGATATGGTCGAGGATGGCAAGGTGAATATGGAAAAGGTAGAGGCTGTGGTGAATGTTGCAGATGCATTAACAAAGCCTGTGAGCACAAAGAAGTTTAGATGGTGTTCTAAATTGATGGGCCTTTCGACCCCCAACAATTAACTATCTATTTTCTATTGGCTCATGCAAGGTGTTCGACAAGTGGGAGAATGTTAGGAATAAAACATTTTAAAACAAAAAGGTAAAAACGAAAAAAAGAAAAAAAGAAAAAGGGAAAAAAAAGAAAGTTTCTCAACCTTGCATGGAAATAAAAAATAAAGCAAACCAAGAATAGAAGATTTTGTGATAGATGAAAAGTGGCTATTTTGAGAAGTACCTTTTATATGGGATAGAGATAAGATTGCTAAGAGATTTTATTATATTTTTCTAAAAAGAAAAGTTTTATCTCTAGAAGATTCTCATATGTAATGTAATACTATATATTGGTACTTTGAGATAGTCATTTGGATGAGAGAAAGGTGAGAGTTAGTTTGGAAGTCTGTATGCTGCCAAAATGCTGCTGAAATTCCTCTAAATTGAGTTGAGGTGAAGACTCCTGTAAGAACTTGCATTGCAAGTGTGTTGTAATCTATTTCAAGATTTTATAATACATTGTGCAGGTTTTTGAGTGTGGGGTTTTTCTCTCGAAAGGGTTTTCCCCATGTAAATCATTGTGTTATGGTTATATTGTTTATGGTATTATGTGTTTCTTCAAATCTCTGTAATATTTTATTTGAAATTTGCATACTCGTCTTCTTAAGGTTAGTGTAGGAAGTGTTTCTGCACACCTTTGCTTCCTTACACTTTTGCTTTTCCTTTTTATTTAATTTTTAGAATCCATCCAAAAGTAACTTAATTAATTCACTTTCAATTCTTTAATAACTCAAGTTACTTTGCACCATTAATTTAAGTTGTCATTTTATAAATTCACCCTTTTTGACAACTTAAATGAATTATTTAATTTTATGTTGACACAATAAAATTGGGGACATTAAATGCAATTATTGTACTTATGACCATTTTTGGCACCTTATCAAATTGTGGGAGGTATAGCTTTGGTATGGTTAATACAATGGGAACTATGGGCCTAGCATGACTTTCCCATTAGCCACTTTTGGGGCTCACCTAGTACTGTGATTTCCACTAGCCCGTGTGAAATTATATTTTTTGTTTAGTGGGCGTTGGGTTTCAACTTATTGAATGTTTTGGGTACAAAAAAATAGGAAGCTTGATCCATCTTGCGATTGGACAAACAATCAAAGAAGCGATCCACCCTCTTCCCCTTCTCTAATTTTTGACACATTTATGCTTTTGTATCTTGTCTTGTTGCTGCATATTTGTAGCCATGCTGTCTCTTTGTTCCCTTTGTTGGTTTGTCATAGAGATCTTAGATCTTGGGGGCTTGATCATCCTCCTCAGCCTTTGTCATCTTATCTTTTTCCAATAGTTGTACAATTAGACCTCTCTTGATGCTTTGTTTACTTTACTTTGGTGTGAGTTTGATACATGGCTCATCCACTCTCACTAAAAGTGGGGGCTAAATGTAGTGTTAAGAAAATAACTCCTTTTACATTTTCACTTATGTTAGGTACCAACAATTAAATTGGACTTAATTAATCTCTAATTGTGAAATTAGCCATTTATAATCTTAATTAGTACGAGGAGATTTTTTGAAGAAGGGAATGTGATTTAATTAATGCAATTATCATTTTATCACCAGAAATAGAATAGGCCTTGAAATTTAGATTAGGGACCCATTCGCAGGGGCCGAATGGGTCCCCTTCCGTCCACAATTTCAAAGCTTGGCAGTGTTTTGGCTGACATCTTAAATTCCTAAATTCAAGTTTTAAATGTTGGCTTGTAATTTTTAATTTTTGAGAAATTAGAAAATTGTCTATAAAAGAAAGGTCTTTTTATCAACTCAAATCCTAGGAAATTCATGAGAGCATCAATTCAAATTTCACAAGCATTAAGATTATTTTCAAAGGTGTTCAAGAGTAAATTTCTGAATCATTTTGTTGCAACATTCAAGATCTCAAGCATCATGTTTTTGGAACTAACATTGTGATGTAGGTTTCAAGCACTCAAGTCAAGACTCAAGCATCAAGATCACATCATCAATCAAGCCATTTCATGCAAGATCAAGACCTTGGAGAAATCTACTAAGTTTTATCCCTTCAAGGGTTTCAAATCAAGTGTTTGGTGAGTTGCACCATAGAAAGTTTTCATTCATAATTCCTTTCATGTTTCATTGTTTCAATTCAAGGTTTAATTACCAAAATGGGGAAACCTCCATTCACCAAAAATAAACAAATTTTCCCTCTTGTGTGCTTCGTAGATCTTAGGTTGAAGAAGGATTTAAGATCTATCAAAAGAATAAAATTGCAAAAATTGTCAAAGTTGTTGTCAAGTCACAGAAACTCAATTTCAGAATTTATTTCTAATTTTTTTATTGTGAAACCCGGAGGAATCAGAAGTGCTGACATAGGACCAGAGGATTGTGAAAGAAATTTTTCAACCCCTATAGTGAGACCCGAGAACGAGTCCCAGGAGGACACTTAGCACAAGATTTTTAACATAGGTGTGCATAAAATCAAGCCCTTCTTAGATCTGCAATTTCTTTCTAGATTCTATCAAATTAAGTTTTAATTTAGTGATTTCATGTGTTACATTGCATAATTGAATTCATTTAGTATTTTTCATTCATCTCCCAAAAGTGCATTTCAGGTTAATTTACCCTGTCCTATGTCATAAGGAAAAGATCAAGGTTTCCACTAAGGTTGACTCACCTAAGGGTTGAAAGTCAATCTTGACCTAAGGGGTCTCTTTTTCCTAATGAACTAAGGAAGATAGGTGCATCATACCCCTTTTGTCATCATTATTAATTTGCACCCATTTTCCTTCGTTTCAAATGGTATACCATCTCATAGTCCCAAAAACTCAACAATAGCTTTGTCGTTTTGGAATACTTCTAAAATCGGTGGTTGTTGTTGGTCCCAATCTATTAGTTGAGGGTAAATGAATTGAAGTTCATGGATTCAAGATGGTTTATCATAGGTAATGGTCGTGATGGTGTTGATAAAGGAATTTTCAAAAAGTTTGGTGATATACATGGAGTGTTCACTAAAAGCATTGTCATCAAGTGACTTTAAAACCACGGAAGAAGGAACTTCATCACAAGAAGTACTCCCAATGTTAGGAGTAACATGGTCCAACAGGCTATAACCTAGTCCATCATACTTCTTTCTCTTTTCAGGAATGATAGGCTCCCTCATACCTTGTTCATTCGACCCAAGTCCTTTTCTTGAAAATCTCGTGTTCTTGATAAGCTGAAAACCTCTGTTATTTGGATCAATTGGGAGAGGTGTTTGTTCTTCTTGTTCTTGTTCTTTATCTTTGTATAACCAAGAGAAGATATATTTATCATCCTCTATGAATTCTTTGCTCAAATCTCCCCATTTAGTGAAAATTGTGGGTTTGATTTCAACTTTGATAGGTGTAATTTTGTTGATTTCTTGTGGCTTCCCATATGTTCTTGGAGACAGCAAGAGTTTTCCAATGTAAAAGGATTGTTTCATATAATAGTCTTTGTATCCATTATCTAGTATTTGGATCTTAAGCTTGGATTTGGAGTGATCAAAGGTGGATGATGAGGCTACAGATGATGAGGCTAAGGTGTTTGGATCAATGTAAGAAAATGATTTGTCAAAGATTTCATTGATAGGAACTTGGAAGATCTTCTTGTATTTCTCTTCTAGGCTCTTGTAATAATGGAAAGGTTCTAGATCAACATAAATGGTTATTTCTTCATCATTATAGGGAAACTTCAAGCATTTCTGATATGTGGAAGGAACAACTTGCATTGTATGAATCCAAGGGCATCCCAAAAGAAGGTTATAGGGTAGCTCAAGATCCAATACTTGATAGGTTTTTTCTGCTATAGCTGGTCCAACTTGTACAAGAAGCTTAATAGTACCTTCTAAATCTTGATTTGTGTCATCATATGCTCTGAGACTTATGCTCCTTTGTTTCTCAATAACCTCATCAAATTATCTTATTTGTTTTACCAATTTTATGGTAAAAATGTTTAAACCAACTCCACCATCTATTAATACTCTCTTGATTTTATGTTTATGGATGCAAACTTCAAGGTATAAAGCTTGGTTATGATATGTTCGAATAGCTTGGTTATGATATGTGTGAATGGGTAGGTCTCTTTTAGAAAATAATAGGTGATGGGTAGTGGCAATGTGTCCTACCATGGCGTGAAACTCCTTAGTATTTATATCATTAGGAATAGAAGACTTTAGCAAAGCTTTGTCCAAAATTTCTTTATGGGCTAGAGATACCTTAAGAAGCTCAAGGATGGAAATTTGTGCGGGAGCCCTTTTTAGCTGATCAATAAGGTTAAATTTAGATTGGGATGATTTAAGTGTGACCTTAGATTGAGGTGGGGCAACTTGAATAGTGACTTCCCATCTCCATGTAGTAACACCACACTAAGGATTCTTGCCAACTATAGTTAGGACAACAATATCATTATCAACTCCATAGGTAGCATCCACTACATTGTCATATACATAGGAGGCTTTAGACCCACCCTTACCTTAGGGAACAAATTGTGAGGGAATTATTGGGGGCAACACCTTTTGTTCCAACCATTATCCTCTTTCCCATCCAATGATTATACTCTTGTTCATTCATGCTACCCTTATACTTCACGTATGCTTCTTAAATTGATTGCCTTTTATCACCTCCAATCAATTTAAGAGGTGTGGGGGAGGGAGGAGGGGCAAGCGATGAGAGCATACATTCTCCTCAACATTACAAACAGCCATACATGAACAATGTTTAAAGTGGAAATTTATGAACTCTACATTGCTTATGCTCAATTAAAGTGGCTCTCCATGAGTTGGTGAAAGAGGTCATTCATGTCTTTTTTTATTGTCTAGGATCCTATGCAAACATATATTTGAATTTGTGTTAGCTCCTTTGTAGCTACATCTCTCCATGCCTTGTTAGAGTGATCCTCTATGCTCCTATGCCACTTCACCTTCTCACACCTCTATGTTATGGAGGTCAAATCAGTTCCACTCCATGAGAATCCCTAGTTACCCAATTTAGCAAAATTAAAATGAAAATAGTTTTAGAATATGTGGAACTTATTCTTTTGGTATTTTCACGACAAATACTAACTTCATTTTTACATTTGACTTATTTATGGTAAAGATGAAGCATTGAATAGAAGACGTACAAATGACATTAAGTGGAGTTATTTAGTATTCGTTTTGTATCCTTTCTTATCAAGTATTCTAAAAATTATTTATTTACTTACACACACTTGATTCACTATAGCTAACACATGCTAAAGTGGGAGTAAAATGTAGAGATGAAAGGTGCATATTTCACTCTTAATGCTCATTAACAATAAGCAATGTTTTGACCATCTTAAAATTCAAATAATCTTGAAAACACTTCATCCCATTTGAACAAGACCCTTTTTTTGTAAGCACCATGTTTTATTGGCATCACACACTTGTTTCTTGTGCATTCAAAAACACCTTTTCCCACCTACATGATTATACCTCTTGCAAAGCCTTACTCTAATAAGTTTTTCATCTATTGATTCATCCTAGGACATGTTTAGGTAAGTAGCCTTCCCCAAAATGGAAAGGATCCATCTCCCTCCATTCTCTAGCACCCACACACACTTTTCTCTTTTAATCCATCTAGGGCATCCACTATTGTTACAAACACAAAAGTTCTCCATTGTTGCAACTCCATAGACCAACACCATAGGATCACACACTACTACATTTCACCTATTTTATATTGAAATATGTTATTAGGGGCTCGACTAAGAAAAAATCCTAAATACGCCCTAAGCACCAAGCTTGATAGGTTATTTAACAACACTAGCATGAGTAAGAAATTTATTACAAGCACAATGGACATGATCACCCGGTTTGAGACACAAGTGCATTGTATAGGGAAATGATGGCCTTCAAGATACAAGTGCATGTCTTAAGACATATTTGATTATCATAAAAAACAAATACTTCCAAAACAATTTTATCAAATATCAAATACCTCTTGTCATCTTCTCAACATTTTGCATTTTTTGTGATTACTGGTTCAAAAAAGCTACCGCTAACTCTATTCTCTTTACTTTTCTAGTGCTAATGCAATCTCAACTCTCACATTTAAATAATTAGTAATCTAAAACTAGTTTAGTACTCTTCTCTTTTATTAAAACTAGCACTTGCACTAGGAGGGTGCAAGGGTTACGCCGATAGAGATTATATGCACTAAATATAGTCTAATTTACAACTTGCAAGAAATATATCAAAAGACATCTATTTATTAGTATGTAGGCACCAAAAGTCTTAGTCGATGCCCAATTATTTACAGATGCAAGGAAATAGTAAATGGGTAATCATATTCGACCCAAGAAGTCATGGTAGGGGACCTTCAGCAATCAAGAAAGCAAATGGGTGTGCAAGATGTAAGTAGTCCTTTGTCCTTTATATGTTTAAGGAGAACGGACGTTTATAATATCGACTTACATTGCACCGATACATAGTTCAAGTGTTAAAATAGAAGAGCATAGAACGTGTGACATCAGAATGTGCACAAATTCAGAGATGCTATTTTTTGCACTATTTTTTAGACTACAACTCATATGTGGTACCTACACTTTCATTTTCCACTTGCCACCTTGCAAGATTTGCTTAGGTGTTGCTCCTTCAATCGCCCCACCTGCATGCCTCCCATGCACACAAAGCTATGCCCTCCCTATGTATTTATACATTTGCAACAAAATTTATACTAAAATGAATCATATAATGGCACTATTTAAACATTCATGGTTATGGCGGCCCACAGTTAGAGTTTCCACCATTACTATTTCTTGTCTCTTTTAAAATTTACATGTTTGAGGAGCAGACAGTCATGCAAATAGTATGAAGTGAGTACTATGTAGAATTTAGTGTTGTCAAAGGATGAAATGGAAATGGAGGTGGATGATCAACTAGGTTGTCCCATAGCATAGGCTCAACTCTACAACAACACCCACATTGACTTGCAGATGCCTTATAGCAAAGGCCCTCCCTACACCTACCTTCCATACACATTGAACCCACACAATGTAAGTTAATCCCTTTCTTTTTCTGCTATGTAGATAAAGTTCTAGCTATGTTGATAATGAATTTGAAAGGAAATACTATTGGGGTTATCAGCAACTATTTTCATTACAAAAGTCATCGTGTCCCCTATTAGAGATTTTGAATGAGATATTGGAGCATTTTTCTTTTCCCTCTGTAGATGGAGAAAGTGAAGGATCTCAACCAACTGTTTCCAGTCACCTCACTGGTTAATATAGATCCTCCAAATGCTGAAAATTCTATTAATGTCATATGGAAGCAACTTGATCATCTTAGGTAATGCTCCACTGCTTCATTATACCAGTTACTATTAGGGATTTTACTGTTTGTCAATAAAGTGTATCTAATGAAAAACCGAGTCTTGTTGGAGTCCTATTTGGGAGGGAAAAACACTCTTGCCCTGACCCTCTTGTGCAGAGGTGAGACTATTTTGTCTTTAATGTGATTCCTCCTGCAATTAGGTATACTGTCAGAATCTCAGTTCACCGGGACTGCCTGGCTTCTTTTCTTTCTTGTGGCTAGCCAAGCTTTAAAATGAGACATCCTGATAAGAAGTTGAAACCCATAGGTGGGATATCATATGTTTTCACTACAGGGCTTAACGAGTTGAGCAGGGCATCGTAGTAAGGTATGTTAAGCCAGAGGCCACAAGTGACAGTAGTGGGCGTCCCATGGCGCAGAATGAAAGGGTGTCCGTGAACATAATCCACTCCCTCCATTATGGATCGTACAAGGTATTGAAGGAAAACGGTGTTGAGGGGCACAAGTTCTTTCTACCTTTTCAGCTTCGACTCCATGAAAAGACACCATGACAGGTGACTCAGGTCAAGATTTTGCACAAATTGTCTTCTGCTGTCAACATCGACGATTAGAAAAATGGGTAGAGTTCGAAAGAAAATTTGGTTTTTGTGCAGGTTTCACACAGTAGTTATGACTTGATATTTTAACATTGTGAAGATTTGATTTCTTGGAAGATCAGATATTGGAATAAGATTTGGCTGGTTAAAAGGTGGAGCGCTGACGACTAAAATATGTAACCGAAAATGGTTTCCCAAAGAGCAGTTTAGCGATGTGAGACTTGTTTCAGGTGGCGTGAGATAGATTTCGCTGAAAGTTCATTCTATATATAGCCTATTGGCTAATCACATTATAAAGTGAATGAAACCAATTCTAGATATTTTACCTTAAGTTTTTATTTTTAGTTATATTTTAACAAACCTTTCTTCCATAGTCTTCTTAAACAAAAAGACAAAAAAAGTGCCTTGAACCTCACCCCTTACCATAAAGAAGATAAATGGTGATCTTCGACCAACATGCACCAACCTTTGGACAACCCATTTCCTTTAACATCTTCCTTTATGTGTATTCTCTTTAGGTTTCTTTCTTGCTTTAGGAGTTTCATTAGTGTATGTTCTTTGCAACATTTAAACTATGCATGCATTTTCCTCTATCCTAAACACCCTCCTCATCTTTTCCTATAGGCTCACTAGTAATGATTTTTCTTCATATATTATGATAGTAATTTGACTATATACACTTTTGAATGCACTATAAGTATAATCATGATAAATCCCCACATTCTATGATAATTCTTTTCCAAAAGGCTCTTATACTGCTATTGAATTTTTCTTATCCTTTAGTGAATCTTCCCAAAGCAACCATGAGGTCCATGTTCCTTATGATGAATAATTTTGCCATGAACCTCCCTTACCCCTTCTTTCTTATCCTACTACACTTTATTCATGTCCCTCTCTTAAACCCCCTCATTTTACTATAAAAGACAATTCTCAACACAACGCTTCTCATGATGAAATCATAAAACACTTTCTAAACATAACATTGTCCAAGCTACAACACAATAATAATGACTCATAAATAATTGCTTCTCCTAGTAACTCTCTATGTAGAACAAATTTTACCACCTTAACCATCTTTCCTTTATCCTTCTTCCCATGTCACCCATTCCTCTAATAGTTTCCAATATATTTTTTAAAATTCACATCAATTATTTTTCTATCATTTTTAAATTCATATATTTATTAAATTAAATGTATAAAATAATAAAATTTATGTGACCGCCATCATCTTAAAATTTGAAATTTAAACTTTTAAACTTAAGCAACTCTACAAAATTCATGGAACCGCTTACTTTAAAATACTCAAAAAATGCAACTTTCCTAAATCTACAGGAACGGGATCCTTTAACTCAGTTGAAAGAAAGATCAATGAAACTCAAATGCCGACTCGAGATGAGAGATGAGGGTGTCTTACCGAAGAAAGAAATACCCGAAAGAACCAGGTATTTCATGTTGCTGCTCCCCAATCCCATGGCTTCTATTTCTCCCCACAACAAATTATCTGCCACATTCCCAATTTGCGGCTTCGATAAATGAGCCAGTTGAGAAGGCAGGCGCTCAGAAAACGATTGTTTTGGAGGCAGAGTGATGTAGATGCTCACATTTTACCAGCGACATGGGAACACTTTCATTAAATCCATTAGGTCTCAGGCTCAACCTCAGTTCGCTTAATTTCCCAATCTCCTTTAGGTGAAACCGTCCTAAAAGCCAAAGCCTACACCTTTGGAAGGTTACCGTCTTTGTTGATGCAACTGCAGCGTTAAGAGGATCATCATTCATTATCAGGAGAGATGGGTTCTCAAAACCACTACTCTATGTCATGGGTCACCGACTTGGACTCAGAAATTACAATAGCGCTGAATTCTGATAGCAACATCATAATTTGACACGCGGAAAATACCTCCTACTTATCAATACACCTCACCAAGCACGTACATTCAGATTGTTTAATTCTAGCTCTTTAGTCCTTCCCCTAATGTCATGCCTTAAAATATAAACTAGCAACACGTACCTATTTTTTATTAACACTAAAAAATCCTTACACTTTATTGCCACGCTCACACTTAGCAAATTAACTATGCACATCAAGCAAGGTTGAATGAGCAACCTCATAGTTGACACGTTGCCCGAAGTAGAGTGTGGAAGAGAGGATTCATCCAGGTTGGCACATAAACTAGATATAATGTTATAACTATATTGAATCTAAAAGGTCACATCCAGTGTTATTTCTTTGTGCCTTAGACAATTTATAAAACAGGATTTAGCTACGATGTTATTACTATCATTAATCTGAAAAATAACATTGACAAAATTATTTATTTTGCCACCCTTAAAATTCCTTTCCCTACTAAGATGTAATAACATTAGTGCAAAAAAAATTATTATGTAGCTACATTAATTTCATTAAATCACATTAATATTAGTTAGGTAACCAATTTGCAATATTACTATTTAGTCGTAATGCTAATTCTTAATGTTAATAATACACTTTTTCCAACCCACTATACTCTCAATAATATTGACAATGGCAATATTAATTAGTTTCTATATTTGTTAATAACAAAGTTAAGTTTAATCATCTGAGTCAAAATATATTTCAACATTGTATACAATATCATTAATATTATTATTCAGTTGACATTAATATTAGATTTGAAATTCGTCGTTACCATTCATATTAATACTACACCCGCTATAGAATAATATTATTATAAATCTCAATATCCACCATATTTACTATATTTATTATTAATCTCTCCAAGGATGATGGATGCTATATTGTTTTCATAATTACTACTGTGTGCAGGTGTGAATTCCTAACCTAAGATGCAAAAAACTAACTAATGCACAAAGGAATACTCAAGATTGGCCTAGTTGAATCTAAACAAAAACACATGAAATTAGAACTTTTTACCTTGTTTAGATTGATGAATTGGTTGGCCCTTTGATTGCTTGATATGTGTGCTCTTTGGTGGAAAAAAAGCTTAAAACCTAGCTCTAAATGATCTTGAGATGATGATGAATGCAATTGTGCAAATGGGTATTATGATGGATGCAATATGAGAGCTCAAATGCAGCAAGAATGGAGGATGATGGCTTGGATGCTTGAAAGTGGCTAAGTGTTTGAATGCTAAGGTGATAGATTGCAAATGAGGAAAATTCTGCCATTTTTAGGGGAAGTGTCTCTAAACAATGGAGGGGCAGGATCAAGCCAAGATGGACAAGATCAAGGGCTAGGGTGAGATGAGAACTCAAAAATCCTCACATCTTGACATGTGGTAGGTGAGATAGAAAGAGAGAGATGATGTGGAGGTGATGTGGAGGTACTATATAGTACCATGGGATTGGACAAGATCTCCTCATAAAGGAGGTCTTTGTCCACATGTGGGTGAAAGGACATGCGAGGAATTAAAAATCCTCAAAAATCCTCATGGGGATGGGAGAAGGAATTTTAAATTCCTTAAAATGCATTGGGAGATTAAATGTGAATTAATTAAAAATTCACATGGGGAAGGGGTTGTCTTCTCCAAATAGAGAAAGCATTTAATGTTGGTTGATCAATGGCATAGAGATTAGGTTAGTCTAGGTAGGTGATTAAGATTGTGCAAGTGCATGATTAGACAAATTAATAACAGATTAGGGGCAAGTGGGAGATTATGGAGGATGTGACATGAGGAAAGATAAAAGGATGAATTAAAATTGATTTAATTCATAAAGGTTAAAGTGACCAAATTAAATAAGTTGGAGTATTTATTTAATTTAGAGATGAAAGGGGTAAGGTATTTAATTGATTTATTAAATACTTTAGGGGACATTAGGTTGTAGGGCAATATTAATCAAATAATAAATTATTTAATTAATGTGGATGAGAAATGCAGGGTAGAGGAATACAAGAGTGAATTTGACCATATGGGGGTGGTCAAATTTAGGTGTCTACAACTAGAATGTTTGGCATTAATAGGTTGTTGCATAACACTAAGATTATCTTGGAATACTAATATTAAATATTCTTATCAATATTATCATTGTGATATTGCTATCAGGATTCAAAGGTGTAGTTTAACAAGTCAAACTCATTGACCCATGTTTCATGAGTAGTGGTTCACCTACATGGTTGAATCATGATAGCAATATCACAATTTGACACGTTGTGGAAAATGCCTCCTACTTATCAATATCATCGTTAATTTTATTATTAATATCATTTGGTAATAATGATTGATATTGGTATCATTATAATTTTGACATCAAATTTTGATATTAATTTTCACTATTCAATAGATACTAATAATGATATTAACCTTCCACTTAAAATTGAGATCACTATTTAATGAAACCACTAAAATTGATATCATTTTCAATGTGGACATTTATTCTTAAATTAATAACACTTTTTATTAAACGCCAATATTAGTATTAAATTCCAATACTGACATTTACATTTAAAATTAATATCACTATTTAATTATATATATTAATATTAACTTACTATAATATTGACGTTAAATTCCATTATGACTATTTATTAAATACTAATATTGATATTAATGTCAATATTGATGTTAAAATTACATCACCATTTGATTAAATGTTGATATTGATTATACCATAATTTTATATTAATTTCAATATTAGTATGGCTATCCATGGTTGGTTTTATCTTTACCCTTTTTGGTTTCACTTTAATAATAGTGACCTTTCTAGAGTTATGTCACTATTAATGCAATGCCCAAATTATGATACTACTAGAATTTATGATCAATACTATTGATTTTATTAATGTAAATGTAACCATTGTTAATTTTGAAGTAAATAAGGATGTTATTATTTATTATTAACCACTACTATTTCATCAAAGTCTGATGTTAACCTATTATCTTGCTTAATACTATATTATTCATTGAATAACTTCATGTGACTCACAGGTTACAATTCCATTTACGAATTTTAAACTTCATACCTCTATCATTATTAACTTGGTGTAGATGGTTTAAAGGGTAGGGACATAGAGTTATAGTGCAAATCTTAAGCATTGAAATTCAATAGTATATATATATATATATATATATTGACATCTACTCAAAAAAGACGTGCATTGATTCCCATTTTCCATCCATGTTTAAAACTTCAATTATAGGTTTTTTTTATTAAGAGTTTATTCAAGT
>VDFB02108635.1:0-25776 GCA_007258455.2 Sequoia sempervirens
CAATTTAGGAATGTTCTCCAAAATCTTCCAATCGAGATTTGCAGTATTTCTGTTTTCCTTGCATAACCCCAAGAAAAAATGCACAGCTTCTTTGGCTATTAGAGTTTCATCTATCAGTGAAACGCCTTCACTATTCTTGATTTCAAAGATCTTATTGCTATTTCTATGCACTTTAACTGAATTGTGAAAGAACTTAGTGTTCCTGTCACCCTCTTATAGCCAACTTTCCCTTGATTTCTGCTTCCAAAAAACCTCCTCACGGGCCAGAATCTCAGAATAGGATTTATTTAGAGATTTTTCCAGTTCAAAATCTTCTTCAAACATCCCATTTTCAATGACTCTTGAATGAAGAATCTTTAAATCCTCCTCCAACCTTAACTTCTCAAAAAAAATATTTTTAAAAGACTCCCTATTCCATTTTTTTAACTGTTCTTTCAAAAATTGAAGCTTCTTAACAAAAACAAAAGCTTTACGACCAAAACTTACCAGAGCATTTTCCCACCAATCTGCCACTAGCTCCTGAAACCCTTCTGCCCGCAACCACATTGCTTCAAACTTGAAAGGACATCGTGCCGGCTTTGATTCCTCTTGAATTCTTAGGATTATTGGATAATAATCTGAGCCTGTTATGGGGGTCACCTCTGCTTCACATAGCCAATGTTGAACCGCCCAATCCCCAGCTAAAAAGAAACGATCCAATTTTTCTGCAATGTTCAGAAAACCACTATGCCTATTTGTCCAAGTGAAAACCCCATTTCTGAAAGGAAGTTCAATAAGCCCATTCTGTAATACAAATTTACTAAAATCCTTCTGGTTTTGACTAGCCCAACAAATACCACCCAGCTTGTCAGACGGCTGGAGGATGGCATTGAAGTCACCCCCTAAAAGAAAAATTCTCTCTTTCTGAATTCAAAACCAAAGAAAGCTCCTACCATAACTGAAGTTTCTGTGCACTACCTAGAGGGCCATAAACATTGATAATTTCAAAACTTGCCCCTAGCTGTTTTGAGACCACACTGATCCATTGCTAGCTTCGATCTTGCCTCTCCACTCTGACATTTACTAGAGCTTCATCCCACAAAATCCCAAGGCCACCAGAGGCCCCAATGGCCCTAGAGAGGAACCCTTTCCACCTTCCAAAACATTTTAAAAAGCTATCAAAATCCTTTTCCTTGATTTTTGTTTCTTGAAGCATAACAATACTCGGCCTCATTTGATTAAAACACCACTTGATCAAACGGATTTTGTCAGAGGCATTGCAGCCCCTGACATTCCATGATAAGATTTTCATGGCTGCAGATCTCAACTTGCTTTGACCTACAACATTTCTTGCCATTTCAAGGTGCATCTTGTTTGTTTTTGGACCATGCCTATGCTTCTCACCAACCTTGACCTTACTATTCCGAGCAGAGGTTTGATCTAGCGACCTTTTCTCCACTAACCCAATTTGATCAGTTAAACCCAATAGATCATCATCTTCCTCCTCCGAATCTGTATCTGAACCGGAACCCGACCTTTCCAGGGATCCCCAACTATCTTTAACCCCTTCAAAGGCACTATCTAAGTTTTGAATAGGAGATATTGGGATGTCTTTAAAAACTATTCCTTCTAGATCATCATGATTCTCTCCACCCTCCTATAGTATATCAAACATCTGCTCCCTACTTTCAACGAGTTTGAGAAGCTGGGGGCAACCATTATCAAGATTTTCATAACCACCAGGCCCATCATCATTCAAAGAAACCTATTCCAGATCCTTACTTTGCTCTTCCCCATATATAGATGAGAAAGTTTTAGAGAAACCCTCAATCTCTGAGATCTGCACTTTGGTTGAAACCGCAGAGATTTTATTTGGGTTTGCTAGAGTTAACTCTGTTTCCACACCCATCCCAGAAGTTTTAGCCTCTCTCGACCTCAACCCCACAAAAACTAGGATTTGAGAGTCCCACATACATTCATTTCGCGGAAAAGCTATTTCTTGTTTTTACGCTTGCTTACACATCCCACTTGAAGTGATTCTTCTTCGTGGCAGCGAACTTCCATTGAAACCTCCAGGGAACCCGTTCGTAGAGCATGCCGGGTTTCAATATTCATGTACGTAAGGCTATCACCTCTTCCATGGGTGAGTTTTGAACATCGCAGCGCACCGGCTGCCGCGTGCCCCAGCATCCCGTCACCAATTCCATTTCACCCGTCACCACTATAATCCCTAGAAATTATTCCCATACCCTCAGACTAACTACTGGCCCAGTAGAAAGGTGGATTATCATCCCGATAAATCCTTGGAAACATATTGGGTTTTCTGTTTCCATTTGTTGGGCTTTCAAAGAGCCAATTTGTTTCTAATACTTTCAAGTTTCCACGTCGAACTGTTCTTTGCGTGGGTGCTGGGGCTGTGAGCTTACGACTCACCGATTTTTGCCTTATTGGTTGGGCGCGAGTTGATCTCACAAAATGGTGGCCGTCCGTGAAAGGGGCCACTCCTTAAAATCCAATCTTTGTCTCGGTTAGTTTGGCATACCACCAGGTAGAGGCCATTTTCTAGGGTTTTAACATCGCATCCTTTACCCCAGTTAGCATCACACCAATCTTTCATTTTTGTGAGCGCCGGCCAATGCCCTCCCCAGCGCACAAAGAAAGCACGAGCTTTGAATGTACTAACAGAGTCATTCCATTCATTATTATCTATCAAAAGGGTAACCATAGTAGTGTGAAGGAAGTTTTTTTGAACTTGACTAGACTCTCCATTCTCAGTCTGCTTCTTTAGGCACCAAAATTTTTTCTCCAGCGTTCTGAAATCCACTCACCCCTTTTGATAAGCTGAATGAAACCTTTCACCTCTGTCCTCTCCTCTCGCGCTAGGACGCGAAAAACCCCCAGAATCTCCATACCTAAACTATTGTTTACCTAGAGCCTGCCAAGCCTTGACATTAACATTTTGCCTCCCTACATTGTTGACGCCTCCTCTTTTCTTCCTGTTGAAAGGCCAACGTGCTTGGTTTCCCTCATAATGCAGACCATGGTGCCTGCAATAACCCTGGTTCCTCCACTGCTCTGCCATTAAAACACATTATGTTCTTCCATTCTTTGTTCGCTAGCAACATTATCTCCATTTCCCCCTCCAGCTCCCATGTCCTCCGGGCCCAAACCTCCAAAAATTGCAAGGAAATCCTCATTCCCAAAAAAATACAATATAAGGAGTGATTTGAATAATATTCAACATCTTCAGCAATCATTTCAAATAGAACAACCTATTTTGGCCTCTCCTTGCACCTCTTGAGACAACCGTTAATCTATGTGATCCGTGAGCCATTAGATAACCCCAAATCAACAATCCTTGTATTCTAAGCAAACAGATTGTTATCGAAGGTTTTCATCCCATGACTTGAAAATTTCAAGCCTATCGCTGCCTAAAAGTCCAAGTGAGGGTTCCTCACTGACGTCTCACCCTTTGAGCAGGCCATCATGCCCAGGACAAAAAACACAATCCCCAAAAAAGGTGGGTAAATCCTCCCCACTCCCTTCCTCTTAGCACCGCACCAACACCAAACCCCACACCTTCAATCCTCCCCACCCGCGCATCAGAGAGAAGAAACAAAGACATTGGGAAGAGAACGCACTAAGCCTTCTCCACCACCAAAATGCCTCCACCCCACCGATATGCAAACTCCACGGCCAAATGGCCCTCTCAAACCAACATGAAAACACAACTTAACATGCAAGGGATTCCACACATGCAACAATCCATGAGCAGAGAGTTCAAACACAATCCAACAAAGAAGATTCTTTACTCAGAAGATGCCTCACACGTCCAATCCTCACCAAAAGACAGATCACCCCACTTGCTATAAGAGAACTCCTGAAACGCAGAGAACAGACAGAGCTAGGGCGTCAAAACCCTAGCTCCCCTAGACACCTCCCAACCGCTCACCATCCCCCACCAGAAATGTAATATATATTCACTTCATTTATTGAATATATTTCAATTTAATAAAAAATATATTTAATAAAAAATAAAATATAATATAATTAATATCTTTTTAAATAAATCATATCCTCCCATATTACATGTTTTTCACCCACTTGCAATATGATTGGAGTAAATTATGGACAAGTCTGGGTCCAATTCACACGTTAGTGGGAGAAATGCTTAAATATCAAAGTTTCCAAAGCCCTCAAGTTGATTTGATGTTTGCACGACATGCATGGAGGCATAGCATGAGGCTTAAATATCAAAGTTTCCAAAGCCCTTGGTTGATTTGATGTTTGCACGACATGCATAGATGGAGGCATAGCATGGCATCCATCCCCAGTGCATTCCTCGGGCTATATAGCCACTGTCGTGCAGTCCGTTAGCATCAGAAGTCGTATTTTCTGTATTTATAATAATTACGTGCAGTCCGTTAGCGTCAGAAGTCGTATTTATAATAGCTAATAGCTGTCTAGTACTTGTGCTAAATTGTTTAATGTAATATTTACTTTTAAGTATATTATTTATAATTAAAATTGTATAAGTGATTATTATTAAGTGTATATATCAAATAAATATTTATGTTTTATAAAATTTGTATTTATCATTAAATATTATTAAATTATTATATTTTATAAAATTTAAATGTCTTGTTCTAATTAAATAAAATTTTAAAAATAATTTTGATCAATTTGATTAGTAATGTATTTTACATTGTATTATTTTTTTGTAAATGGAAAGAAACTTAGGTAAAATTAATTAAGATTCAAAGAATACTTTGAATTATGAATAGAGTAGAATGTTTGATAATAAAAATTTAAGAATTAAATTTTTATCATGGATAAATTGACAAGTCCATCTATAATCTCAAGTATTTAATCTTATTAAATATTAAATTTCTAACAAGAAATTGCATCTTATATCTTACAATATTTTTTTATTATACAATGAACACAACACCACATAATGTATAAGATAAATTGTAAGGTATCAAGTTCCCATGTAGAAATTATCAAATTAATAAGATTAATAAGATTAAATACTTGGTGGCTATAGATCCACTTGTCCATTTATCTATGTGATGAATATTTAATTTCCATTTATCTATGTGATGAATATTTAATTCCTGAACATTTTATGATCAAACACTTTATTCCCGATTAATGATATTCTTTGAACCTTTTTACATAAGAATTTTATCTAATTTTCTTTCAATTAAATTAATTAACCAACTTATATACACTTAGAGTTAAATAACATAATCTAAATACTCTTTTATTTATAGACTAACAAATATTTGTTATAATTTTCTAATAATTAACCATAAAAAAAAAATGCAATCTAAAATTCTCCTTCACTTAAGAATTAAATAACACAATTTAAATTTTATTTTATTTATTTAATTTAAATATTTCTTATATTTTTTTAATAATTAAATATAAAATTTTAAAATTTCAATCTAATTTTTTTCACATCTTTTTTTCATAGTATCCTATTTATTTTTTATAAAAATACACTTAAAGTAGGATAAAACAACTACCTATAGATGTTTTCTATGTTTTTTGTGGTTAAAATATGTATTGCATTAATCTTATTGAACAATTTCAAGTACATTGATTTTACTATATGTTAGTGGGGTCTGATGGTCTAGACATTTATGTTATACATTATGTGGTGTTGTGTTCATTGTATTATAGAAAAATATTGTAAGATATAAGATGCAATTTCTTTTTAGAAATTTAATATTTAATAAGATTAAATACTTGAAGATATAGATGGACTCATCAATTTATCTACAGATGAAAATTTAATTCTTAAATTTTTATTATCAAACACTCTACTCTATTCATAATTGAAAATATTCTTCGAATCTTTATTAATTTTACCTAAGTTTCTTTCCATATACATAAAAAAATAATGAAAATGTATTACTAATCAAATTAATCAAAATTATTTTTAAAATTTTATTTTATTAAAACAGAACATATAAATTTTATAAAATATAAATATTTAATAATAAATATAAATTTTATAAAACATAAATATTTATTTTATATATACACTTAATAATAACTAGCAATTGCACCTTGGTGTGCAATGGGTACGCCGAAAAGGTGTGGAAGATCAATGAGGATTTTTTTTTGGTAGATATTAGTTACATACATTTGTTTAGTATATGAGATCAATTGGTAAGTCATTTAGAAAATGATGTTGTTCATGTAACACAGATCTGAAAGGAGAAGTGATAACTTCAAATCAATTATATATCCACTTACAAGGATTCAATCACAACTAAAATAAAACTTTTGAATGAGGACAATAATCAAGCCCCATTACCAATAGGTTCATGTTATGTTTGCAGTAGGGAGAGAGGTAGAGATAGGGAGAAACAAGGATAGAAATATGGAGATAGAGGGGTTAAGAGTGAGAGAGAGAGAGGGGAGTAAGGATATAGAGATAGGGGATATAGATATAGAGGAAAATAGGGAAAGAAAGGAAGATAGAGATGGAGATGGAGAGCGAGAGGGATATGGAGAGGAGAGGGAGAGATAATGATAGAGATGGAAGATATACATATATAGAGAGATAAGTAATAGAGATGGATGAAGATATAGACAAGTATAAGAGAGGTATTAGACAAGTATTAGAACATTTGACTAGTGTCCGTCAACTCGTCCTATATTAAACAAGTGGAAAATATAGGATTTTTTCCAATATTTTTAGTGCATGCACACTTTTACTATTCTGTCGGCCAACTTTGTCGTCTTATTTCTCCTCCTTTCGAAAGTTATTCACATAGAACATAATATATAATGCCCAATATTTTTATCAATATTGGACCAATAGTTGTGACTTTAAAGTTGTTAGTGTTGATGATGACTACCCATAATTAAACAAAATGTATCCTTTGATCTAAAAAGCAACCAATCATGTGATTCCACATCAGCGCTCAATAAAACATGTGTGAATGCACAAGTATTGGTCTCACTTTTTTTTGGGCCTTTTTGGACACCTTGATAAAAAGCATGCTGATGTGGCATCATATTTGATGATGTGGCCCTGAAACTTTAGTTATAACTAGGGGACTTGCCAAGTAAGCTACTGTAAAAAATTGGGAGTGATTCAAAATTTCCACGTAGGATAATTAAAAGTGCGAAATTAGGGTGTAATAAACAAAATTAAATCAAGGATAGAACATTTTCTAACAAATAACCATGTTCTTGATTGAAAATAATTTTTAAAATCAAATTTACAATTGATTGTACTTTCTTACCAAATAGAAATGATGGCCGGGAGTAGGGCTTAAATTTGATGGTCGACCTTGCCTGTGAACAATTTTTTTAATGACGGTTATCTATTCAAAGGTGCCCTTAAAACATTATGATGTACCTTAGTGTAAGTAAAATTATATATAAATCAAATATATATATCATTATAATTCTATATAAATTTTGACAGTCTATCCAAAATCTCTTCTTTCATCTAATACAATCTTCTTAAAATTTTGATTGTATTTTACGGCAAAAATCTCTAAATACGGTCATACAGCCATCAAATTTAAGCCCTGGCCGGGAGACACATTTTTACAATATTTTATATTCTATATATGTTTTAAATATTAAATCGAGCTACTTGCAATCTCTTTTCGGTTTTCCAGGACCCCTTACATAACATCTACCCTGTATCCATAAACATCAAGGCAACAAGCTACTAAAGAAGTGGGATGGCTTACCTATTGAATATTTATATATTTTAAAATGGAAAAATATTAAATATTTTTTTAGAAGACTGGCGGTTTTCTGGTAGAGATGGCCGCCTCGCAGGGGTTCGAACCCTTAAGAGTGTCGAGGCCTACCCAGTCGGTGACCTTTGGCCGCCATTTTCTATGTTCATGCCCATTCCAAACGGTAATATTTGCACAGGTAGACATACCAATGTTTTGTTTGTGAGAAGACAATGACATTTTTTATTTATAACATGTTAGTTGTGCTCAAGCGCAAAAAATGGTGCTACAACAATGGACAAAAAAATGTTATCATGACTACGAGGACAGATGGAAGTGGAAACTTGTGCTGGACTATAATGGTACCAAATATGTAGGTTGGTTTTGCCACAAAACTTAGAAGTTTAATTCACTCATGGCTCTGTGGTTAATTGAAATTCAATCAACACAAAAGAATCTGTATTGAAAAATATATAGGGAAAGAAAGAATATGACATACCTGTAAGAAAGATGAACACATAAAACTTTGGGCCAGAGACAAGAAAAAATTTGCTTCAAAGCAATTGATCTAATTTCAAAGCCGCTCAATTTTGCATAGATGAACCATGTTAATATCTTCTTGCAGATAATATCTCATCGCAAGTGGTAAGTAACAGTTGAGCAGTTATTAGCATTCACGTTCGGTCATCAGAGAAGGATAAGATTCATGCATTTGCAAGTTAACTGTCACCTCAGTTCCGTACAGTGACGTACTAATTTATGTGCATGGTCAGGATGAAGGGAACCTCTGCAACCGATGACTCCAATGGTCAGGATTGCATGCCCCCTCTGCAATTTGAGATCCTCGATAGACAAAAAGAATGCTGGAACATATCAAAGCGTCAGGCCTCAATATTTTTTGTTTTTTTCTGTCTTGCCCTCAAATGCCCGATCCTCTCCCGTACTTCTTCCCTGTCTTGTCCTGGAAAGATAGATTCTGCAAAAGTTTCTGACATCGGCAAATGTGAAAAACTGGAAGGAAAAGGAACAGTCAAGATCTGAACTATGGTCGGACATGCCTTGTCCGAGAATATCAACTTGCTTTACTCGGCGAAAATTATACCGGCGACTGGCGCAAAAGTAAAGCGGACTGCGTGCAAAGCGGATGCCGTGAAAAACGGATGACGTGAGAATCGGTGATCGTGGTGCCGTCAAAGGTGGACGTAATATCCAACGATTAGCAAACATTCATTCGTCTCCAGGATGGCTTTAGCCATCGATTTTAAAAAATAGTCTGGCGCAGTTCATAGTAGGATATGCCTTGGGCATAAATGTATACAATTTTAATTATAAATAATATACTTAAAAGTAAATATTAGATTAAACAATTTAATGCAACAGCACATAATTATTATATGCACATGAATACAGAAAATACGACTTCTGACTCTAACAGATTGCACGGGCCCATTGGCATCGGATGCAACATGCGCATGGGCATGGCTTTTGTAGGCTGGATAGCCTGCTCCTAAAACTATTAAGTAAATGGAAGGAAATATACCTACATGTCACACACGGGTTCTTCGATGCCTCCGCTTTAGACTTTTTCAGCACAAAACAAACAGCCGGCCTAGGGGCGCAAATTATATATTAATTCCACGAGGCCCATCTGCCCTAGGTATGATCCCATGCAATGAGTTTTTTTAATTCTATATTAGTTAGGTAGAGTGGGACAACTGTAAAGATTCCAAAGAGATAAGGAATCGATCATTATCAATTACTTTTTTCTATCTTCTGTCTCTAATTTTTAGGAGTTTCATCTTAAAATCCTTTTGAGGTGTTCATCTTTAGCTAATGGTCTCATTAGTTATATTGTGGAGCTGTTTTAATTATCACCGACATTAAATCTTTACAATATTGTAAGAGTTTTTCGGGAAGCCATATCCACATAAAAGTAAATGAAAAGATTATATCTGAGATTTTAAAGGTTAGGTTGATAATGTAATGTATATGAAATCATATGGATTACATTTGTAGGCACTAGAAATTGATTACTTTTGTTTGATCAATTTATCTTTAAGTCAACCAATTTTACATTCTTTATATTAATTAAATAAATAAATATTTCTCACTAATATCTTAGGACATGTCCTTGAATAGAAGATCCTAGGCACTCAATTTTAAATGTTTTGGCAGAGAAGATGATGAGAAGTAACCAAAGTTTGGAAATGTCAATTTTAGGTATAACAAATTTTAAATTTTAAAGTATAGGTGACCTAACTACAATCCAATCTAGTAGGAGAAAATCCCTAAAAATCTAGAAAAGTCTATTTCAATTGCAAGAAGTATATAGAAAACTAGATGATATTAAAAATAATAACTATACACCTTCTTTTCTACATCTACACTTTCTATATTTTCATATATTAACTTTACCCAAATTTATAAATTTTCAATTAAATTTCTTATTAGAAAGTTGCGAGGAATTTCTTTATAGACTCCACATAGTTTCTTATAAACTTTATTAAGAAAAATGTTTAATTATAGTGTTAGTTACACATTATTATTCAATTGTAAGAAAATAGGCATATATTTTTATTTTATTTTTATCAGTGAGAAAATAGGCATATTACTTGCATATTTTAAAAGGGATTATTATAGGATCTAACAAAGCTATATTATCCGTTAACTAATATTCATAGTCAAATATGAATATAGTCACAAAATAATCACCTATTTAGAATGAGTAAAGGTGATCACATAAATCTCATCTAGTCAGTAATATATAAAACATACTTTTTTGATTTATGGTGTTCATTTTAATTCAAAATCAGTAAATTAAAATGTTAATGTTGTATGTGGTCTTTCATTTTCATTTGAGATGTTATTGAACCATCTTCGACCAATTAAATATTAAATTTTCTAGTAGAAATTATGACCACTAGCTATTGAGATCCATGTCTATTTTGAAAAGAGAGGTGGAGAATCTTCCCATTCACAAGCTTGAAATATTTGTGGTTACTCACATCATAGTCTATTCTACTTAAACCTTTCTCCTATCAAATTATTGTCTTGAGTGAAATAGCACTACAACACAAAAATTGCATGGAATAGAATATTTTTACTTTTTTTTCCCTTTTCTTTGATTCTTTGTAAAATTATGTGAGGTAATTTTCAATGAACTTTTTTCTATCTTTTTATTTAAAGCTATTCATTTATTATGAGATTTATACCACTTTATTTATATATTGTATTTCAATTATGTCAAAGGTGAATTTCTTTACATTTTTTTTAATATCATTTTTAAAATAATGTTTGTAATTACATAATTAATCATATAACTTTTGATGATTTTTTTAATCATTAAATTTAAAGCAATTAATTTATTATGACGTTTATACCACTTTGTTTATATATTATATTTCAATTATGTCAAAGATTAATTTTTTATACATATTTTTAATATTGTTTTTATTGATAACATAATTAATTCTTTAATAGAATTTTTGACTCTTCTTAAAAAAAAAATCAATCTAAACTTGTATATTTAACATCAATCAATTGGAAAAAAATAATATGAATTTGATGTTGGCCCCAGCACCTGCACTCGACCTCCAAAAAAATACATAAAATCAAATTTAATATTATAAATGCAAAGAAAAATAAATACATTAAATTCGCTCCCACGTGATTTTAAGAAAAAGAAATCGCTCGGAACTCGAAAAAAACAGTGTCTTTCACGTTGAAAGCAAAAATTAAGCATTAATTTAATTGTCTTGGTGAAATGTCCTTTTACGAATTATTAAATTTATTACTTTGACCGCGCTGAAAATGAATGGCACTATAAAAGAATCAGTCGTGATTAATTTTCTTGTTGCGTCCGAGTTACCTTTTTAAATGGATTAGGTAGTTTTGGATCTACGCTCCTAACAATTAAAAATGAAGATGAAAGGAAATGTACATGTCAGACGCGGTTTCTTCGATGTCTCGGCTTTAGACTTTTTCAGCACCGAATAGACAGCCGGTCTAGGGGCGCTAATTAGATATTAATTCCACGAAACGCCCATCGGCCCTAGGTAGCACACAATGATCCCGTGAAATGAATTTTTTTTAAATTCTATATTTGTTAGAGTGGGACAATTGTAAAGATTCCAAAGAGATAAGGAATCGATCATTATCAATTACTTGTTTTTATCTTCTATCTCTAATTTTTAGGAGTTTCATCTTAAAATCCTTTTGAGGTGTTTATCTTTAGCTAATGGTCTCATTAGTTATATTGCGGAGCAATTTTAATTATCACCCGCATTAAATCTTTACAATATTGTAAGAGTTTTTAGGGAAGCCAAATCCACATAAAAGTAAATGAAAAGATTGTATTTGAGATTTTAAAGGTTAGGTATGATAATGTAATGCATATGATTACATTTGTAGTTACTGGAAATTGATCACTTTTGTTTGATGTAGTGTTCTACTGTTTTGGTTGTTCTTGGCATTCAAGTAAGTAGTTTGCTGGGTGGTCGTGCCATTTTCATTGTTAAAAGTGTTTTTAAGTAGTGTGGTTGGTCGATTGGTAAGGTCATGATGATTTTGTGATTGTATTATTTAATTTGATTTTGAGGTTATGCGATAACACTAATATTATGATTAGATTTGATTTAATCAAATTAATTTAATTAGAAGGTCACTTGATTTATTCAGAATTAAATAAAGAGTTAGATTTAATAATAAATGTTAATTGTAGTATCATTGGAAATTAATTATTTAAAGATGAAAGAAATATAATTGTAAGTGAACAAATTTAATAAGAAAATATAATTATTATCTAATGAGGGAATTTAATTAAGAAATTTAAAAGTGAGAAAATATTAAAGTAGATAAAATATTAAAATTTGAACTTAAGTTTGAATAAAGATAAAAGTAAGGAAAGCAATTGAAAAATGGAAAGTGAATAGTTTATTGCTAAATAAATAAATAATAATAAATCATCGTGATAAGATTCAAACTGATGTGGAAATAGAAGTAAAAGATGGAAAAACGTCCTCCTTGACCATGCACAGCTCGAAGTTGATTTGGAAAGTATAACTACGGCCTCAAAGCATTACCATTTTTATCTGGTCTTTAGGAGATATCGGGGAGAATGGTTGCTTTCAAAATCATCTTATTTTTGCATGCTTAAGCATTCCATTTTTGAAGAATTTAAATGAGAAGGATCCAGGGTTTTATTCTTGAACTACACAGACTGCATCTCGTAAGATCATCTTTTATGAATCTTTTTTACTCTTTGATCACTTTTTTAATATATACTTTATAAATGTCTATTTCTTAAGTGAATGATTTTAAAACTGAATATCCTTTGATTTTCCCTTGACACATTTGAGGGAACCTTGATGGGTTTCATACGTTGATCTTATTTCGTGAGTGGAACTAATCAACCGGGCTCTTGACATTGGTCAAGATTCTTCCTTAACAAGTGCAATGGTTAGTCTCATCGTGCTTCCCTTACTCTCACTTCGACTATTTCTCCTTAGATAGTATTCACTCATGCTTTATCCTTTTATCATCAAAGGTATTCATGATTCTGATTAGTGTATGATACTTTTTGATGGTAATGCATGTTTATTCTAAATTATGCTCAGAAAATGATTGAGAGTGGATCTTGGCGCATCACCGATAGTCACTAAGACCTGAAACTTTGTCACGAACCCTTGTAGATTTCTTAGCCTCTCCTTCGCTAAATATAAATCTCTATCTTGGCTCGGGATTTCTCGCTAAATATAAATCTCTATCTTGGCTCGGGATGTTGGTTGACATTTCCCTCAATGGTCTCTGGTTTTGATCTCCAAGTTGGCGGCCATTGCTAGGCTTATTTGTTTTATTCATTCCTAAAATCTACAGCTGTCACTTAAACTGGCTAGCTATTACAATGGCTTCATCCGTTCAATATTGTGTGTGTTGTGAATTTGGCCTTATCCTTACCTTTTTGTGCTTGCTTGAATGTTTCCTATACTACTCAACAGATCCATAGTGTGGTTATCATGCAACGTTTCTCAAACCTCTTTTTATTTTGTATTTTCTTAAGGGGTGCACATATCGTTTCCTCAACTTTTTTTTTGCATGGGCATGAAGGGCGGCCCCACAAACCATGGTTTTGGTGCATATCTATTCTTCTAAAGTGTCTCTTTTGGCGCCATCACTATTCATCACAAGTTAGAGTAACTTTGAAGGAGTGGCTCACATCTCTTAGGAACCTTTTTCTTACAACAGGGTGATCCCACAATAGTGGTTTACAATTTTTGGCCAAACTGGACACTGAAATTATTATTTTTAACTAAATCTTCATATTCGGGCACCTATAACGGCTAAACCGTGAAGAATTTGAAGATGATGCAAACTAGAGTCTCATCACATTTTCTCTATAGATTCTAAAAATATTTTTTTCAAAATTTTTGGAATCAGATTGCACTTCTTTTTCCATCTCCCACAAAACTATTTTTTTTCAAAAAATAACATTTTTAAAAAGTGACGCACACCATATAACGCATAATTTTTTTCCATGAAGGATAAAATTCTAATTATTTTGAATTTAGATTTGTAACTCTGATATCTAGTGCTTCCACTTAGTTAGACAATTTTTTATTGAATATTTTTCTTTAATCAAGTTTTGAGAAGTCAAACCAATTACAATTTAGACATAGTACAATTGTATAGCATAATTTTTTATATATCAAAATTCTTTTTTTTTTTTGTTGGATCAAGGACTTCAATATCTGGTGCACTGATATTTTTTTTCAATTTTTTTGATAATCTACTATTTTTCCACATGTGCAGAATAGAGACCAATATTTTCGATGAAAAACCTATGTTTAATAAAACTATAAAAAATACATAATAAAACCAAAACATATTAAAATTATATTAATTGGATAGCTCATTTCCGAACTACTGATTCAGTTGGGTTTGTGAAGATTCTCAAATAAATTCAGGGGTTAAAAACCTAGGGATTACGCTTGAACTAGGGTTCATTCGAACCTCCCCTTTTATAGGAGTTTTTGTTGGCTTTTTTGGTGGGAAAGCATTGAAAGGGTTCGGTTGAACCAATAGGTTCGTACAAACCCCTAAAATCATTTTTTTTCCATGCATTCATTTTTTGTGATTTTTCCTTCCTCACTTCAATTTTAAACCACTATTGTGGCTTCACCCAACAATCTTATAGATGGATTTTGGTGGTGTATGGTAATTGGAATGTACTTGGGCTCTAATAATTAAACAACTGCAACTGCTAACCTTCACTATGGTGGTAGACCAAGAGCTCTATTTCCTTCATTCCTCATCGTTTAGTAAAAGATTTGAATCTTGAAATAGCTTGTTGCCTTCACCCGCCCAGCCAATTTCTCCAGCACTCCATAGATCTCCCGTGTGCGCATGTCATTTGTCACTCACTCAAAACATGTACCATTTTATGGTGTCTGGTCCAACTGCATCTAGATACCTCCTTAGTTCTTCTATATTTCACCAATCTCACCTTCCTTGATCATTTCGCATGGGGTTCGATGCTAGAGTATATACTGCTGATATTTGTTGCTCATAGCATCATTGCGCAAGCCTGAATGCTCGTAGTCTCCCCATGTGATTCTATTCCTCATGGAATTTTTTTTAATAATGATACCTTTCCTCATGGCATCCGATTTTGATCACCATGCTTTATTTTACAAGGGATACCTTGCGTTGCATTCGATACCTTCTTAAAATATTTTGCACCGATAGGTATGGTGTTTTGGATTCAAATCCTTGTAAGTTGGTTTCTTTTCGAGGGATGTGTTTTAATGCATTTAAGTTATAAGATTGCTCAGTTCTTGTAATTATGTAATGAGTTTCCAATAGATGTATAATTATGAATATTTGTGGTTTATGTATTATTTCGTGCATTCAAAACTATATGGGTGTGTCTATGTATGTATGTGTAGTTGTATGTTTATATTTAGTACCTTATTTAGAATTTTGAATAAATATACTTTCATGTTAAAAAAAAAGTGGGGTCTTTTAAACATACATAGCTAATAGAGTAAAGGAATATAAGTACATATGTATCATTAAGATGTCGATTTATATCTACTATTAGTAAGTTCTTATAAGACTTGAATTCTTTTAGAAGTCCAATTTAAGGTAGGTCTCACACATGGGTTTGTCACCTCTTATTTACTTAATGATTGTTGTTTCCTCGCAAGTTATTAAAATGGTTGCTTTTAGAGGAAGTTTTGTAAATTTGAATGAAGGGAGTTGACTATGATAGGTTTACATATTTCTTAGTTAATTAAAAGCTTCTTAAGTGAACGAATGGTTAAAATGTTTTTGGAATGTCTATTATGCTTTAGAGTTTATGTATTGAGTGAATTCGTTTGTCTAGGGGTCGATTTGATGTTTTGATTTAATAAGTGTCTACTCTTTCGCGTTGCTCAGTTTTAGAAGTGTTTTTATTCCTTGGGTTCAAGTTGGAGTGATAGATGATTCTTCCTTATTGTCTCGTCTTTCGTTTAAGTCATTTTGGGTTGTGGAGATTTTCAAATGTTAAGTTTTTATGTTGGAACTGTATTGCTTCTTTATCCTCATTTGTGGAAAGTCAATTTCTTTTGGACTTCCAGAGGCTTTGAGAAAAGTTGTGTTGTGAGAATTTCATTGATTTTAACTTGGCCAAAATTTGATCGTAATTATGATTTGAGTTTATGTTGGGTTGTATCATTTTTATGGGTGTTGATTCATATGATTTTGGCAAGATGTTATTTCCTCGTGGATGTTCCATTTGTGGTTCAGTGTTCTTGTTGGTACAACCCATTTTTATTGGATTTTATGTTTTGGGTTTCTAGGGAGAGTGGCTCTACGTGGGCGTCAATGCACAAAGGGGCTGTCAGGATAACCCACGTTAGAGTTAGAGTAATAAGTGATAACCTAAATAATTAATTAGGGGGTGGGTAGTAAAACATTAATAAGATAATTATGGATGTCTCAGCTGCCTATTAGGGCTTTCATAGACTAAAGGTGGGACGAGAAGGATGTGGTTGGCATGATCGTTGCCTCATATTCACAAGAGGTTAATGATTCCGCATGAGTCACCCTATGGAGTGGCGCCTTGTGATAGGCAATCAGGATAACCATAGATGGAGGTGGCACCTTGTGATAGGTTGTCTAGATAATCCATGTAAGGCCATGCGATGACACTCTCCTCTAGCATTCCCCTTGAGTTGTTTTATTGCTTACCTATGGAAGTGGTCTATTGATATGTTTTGGTGATTTATTGGTGTTATGTTCGAAAGTGATTTAGTGTTGTATCCTTTGGAAGTTGAGTTATTGTTGTTATCTTGGAAGCAATTTATTGATGATATGTTATATTATTTATGATTTATTGTTGCTACGTTTTGTGAATTGGTTTATTGTTGTTATGTTGGAAGTGATTTACATATGTTGCCTTTTATGATCTTTTGATGTTGCAAGTGGATTATTAATATTGTAATTATCTTTGCATTTTTCGTCATCCATGTATGGTGTCGAGTCTTGTTGTTCACTATTGGGATGTTCTTGGTCGAGGATTCTTTCTTGTCTGCTCCTTAGCATGGGGGTGGGGCTTCGAACCCACATGGTCGGGTGGAATGTGCTAAGCACCCCATTGAGTCCCCAGTCGAGGATCGAGATGTGCGGATTGGTGTCATTTGCGGCGACTCCAGAGTTGTATCTGTCTTGGAGCCAGTTGTGATACTTTATACTTGTCTCTTTAGTTGTAACATGCTATCTTGTCATATGGTTTCTGTTCATGCAAGGAACGCTTTGTATCATTGTAACTCTTGAACATTGTAATGAAATGTAATGTATGTATTGTATTATTTTATCCTTGATAAACCTTATGCATCCTTTGATGCATGGAAATTGTTTTCAATATGTTGTATTTGTGGAAATATGTCCCTTGAGTTTATATGATGATAGAGAGTTTTTCATTATGGGTTTTAAGTTAATCATGTAGTTGTTGTATATACGAATGTGGATGGTTTCTTATTAATGATTTTTCATGTATGTGTTACGTTTGTAAATGTTTACTTTGTTATGGATTATATCTTTGACTTTCTTTCCCTATCGTTGTTGTATGGATTTAAGTTTCGTAATGACTCCTCGTGTACCCCAAGGGACGTAAATGTTAATGGATTTTTTTAATTAAGTTTCATGACTCAAGACTTAATGTGCATCTCATGTATGTTTAGATTTACTTTTTTTTTTAAAAATTGTATGGTAATTGTTGTTTTAGTTATCCTTTGGGGTTCACATGATGGGGCGTTGCATTTGATCAATTTATCCCTAAGTCAATTGATTTCATATTCTCTATATTAATTAAATAATACTTTATTATTTAATTAATATTCATTATCACCCTTCATCCTAATCTATTTATTCTATCATCTTTAAATCCTTGCCTAAAGTAAATAGTTACCTTTAATTATTTACTCCTATCCTTTATGCTTCTCTTTAAAGAATTAAATAAATAACACATTTATTTAATTTTTCACATGTCCCATCCTCCATAATCCACTCCTAATCTTAACTCCCTTTCTTAATCTCTCTTAGCCACCTAATCTTCCTCTAATCATCCATTAATTAGCCTAGTCTAACCCATGGTCAACCCCCCTAATAAATACTACCCACATTCGAATAGAATTTTTAATTCCATTTTATTCATCCAACATTCCTCATGAATTTTTAATTTCATTTACCATCCCCATGTCCTTTCCAATGGAATTTTAAATTCTATTTATTCATCTAAGGTTTCTAGAGGAATTTTCAATTCCTCTTCCCTTTCCCCAAGGAATATTAAATTCCTTTTTATTCTACCCATGTTACAAAGTAATTTTTTAATTCCTTTAATTTTTCCCATGCACATTAAAAAATAGAATTTTTAATTCCTTTGGTCAATCCTTGATCTCAACCCTTTATCTTCTTCCCCCTTTCAATCTCCACCATTGATGCCCATCTCACTTGGCTAAATGACTAACACTTAGTCATTTTTTTGGGATCTATCCCATTCAACAACTTTCAACTACACACATTCTACAACACATGCATCTCAACCCTTCTAATCACACACTACCATCTTGCATCCATAGCTAAAATTGACCATCCTTGCATCCAAATCAAGCAAAATCAACATGTTATGCTACCAAAATCGGACCATGAGCACACATATCAAGCCATCAAAGAGGGAAAATGAAATCATCAAGTTCAACAAGGTAAAAATTTGTGTTTACTTTCATTTTCAGGTTGAACTTCATCCTTATGCCCTTATCTTGAGTGTTGTCTTTTATTTTTGTCTTTTTTCTTGAATTTCATGCATTTTTAGAAGTACCAAAATACTGCACACATTTCTAGCATGCCTGATGGGACCCACATCATGGGTCCTTAATTTTTTTGTTGTTTAACTTTTGCAAGTTAGAACACTTTTTGTGCACAAAGGTGAATCCACCTAACAGGCAAATCAGCTAGATCATAGGGACGAATACACTCTTCATAGAGGCGAGTGTGCTCTCACCCAACCAACCTCAAACTTGCAGAGGTGAATACAAATTTAGCCTCCCTAAGAGGTGAACTTGCAACCTAAATAGGAAAATCCGCTCTCCATAGAGGTGAGTGCGCTCCCGCCCAACCAACCCTAGACTTGCAAAGGTGAATACGAATTTGACCTCTTGAAGAGGAAAACTTGCAACTCGAATAGATGAATCCTCTCCCTACAAAGGCGAGTGTGCTCCCACCCAACCAACCTCATACTTGCAGAGGAAAATACAACTTCGACCTCCTGAAGAGGTGAACTTACAACCTGAATATATGAATCTGCTCCCCATAGAGGCTAGTGCGCTCCCACCTAACCAACCCCGGACTTGTAGAGGTGAACTTGCAACACGAATAGGAAAATTCGCTCTCTGTAGAGGTGAGTGCACTCCTGTCCAACTAATCTCAGACTTGCAGAAGAAAAAAAGACTTCAACCTCCTAATGAGGCGAACTTGCAACCTGAACAGGAAAATCCACTCTTTGTATAGGTGAGTGTGCCCTTGCCTAAACAACCCCTAACTTACAAAGGCGATCCCGACTTCGGCCCTACATAGAGGTCAATTTGCTACATGGGTGGGTGAATCCGCTCACCCAACAGATGATTTCGCTCATGCCCTTTCAAGATAGGAAAATTTGCAATTAGGTGAACTTGAGACTTGAACAGACGATTGTGATCAACTTATAGAGGTGATTGTGTGTCTTACAGAGGTGATCCTGTGACTACATATAGGGGCGAATCTTTAATATACAAAGGAGAATTTGCATATTCTATAGAAGGTATAAAACATCAGTTTTTGGTAAAAAAAATTGTAGTGCTTTATACTTTCCCCTTGTACCCTGCTTTTCATTGGGTTGGGTGTTTCCGCTAGGTTAACAGTCATTTGCTTTCCGTCATTTTCTTTTGCATCTAATCATTCTTTTGTACAACTTGCTCTCATTTTTCAAAGGTCGATGGATAAAACTACTAATTTATTTATGTTAGGATTTAGGTAGATCGAAGTAATAAACATTAACAATTATATGCAGATTGAATAACCCAAAAATAATAATGAAGAATAACACAAAAGAAATCAACACAAAAAATTAACATGGTTCACCCAATATGGGCTACATCCATAGAAAATCAACCACCCAATGATTTTATTATCTAATTCAAAACATATTACAATCTTGTGAATTACACACACCACAACTTACATCCCAACCACTTATAACAAGCTTTTTGGAAGCTTATAGAATTAGGGTTTTACAAAGTCATTTTTTTAATTTGATGTGTCAACGAAAAAACCTTGGTGAGGATATGTTACAAGTGTATATTATTTGCATGATCAGTCACCACATATCAACAATCTCCCACTTGGAGATTGATCAGGTTCCACACCAAACAATCCCCCACTTGGAGACTGATCCTGGACAACATTGTTACACTTGTAGCTCCCACTAGATTATAGGTCTAGTTGGTTTCTTATATCTACCATTATCAGTCATGAAGGTCAACAAAAAATAATGATGAAATCAGTTTCTCCCATGTTTAACTTCCTTTGTGAACATATTTGCAAGATTCTCACTTGTGTGAATTTTCTCCAACTTCAACTACCCATCCTCCAAAACTAATTGAATGAAATGGTATCTGAGCTGTATGTGCCTATTTTTTGAATATAGAGTTGAGTTCTTAACAAGATGAATGAAACTATGGATATCCGTGTACAAAGGGCCATCTTCTTGTTGTTGTCCCAATTCCTCTAGAAAATATTGTATTTAATCAAGGTTTTGTTGTACCCAAATCTTTCATAGCAAATGAATTCACTAGTTTTTTCTTAAGTTCATTAATATGTTGCATGTTAGACCTGGAACCAAGCATGCCATCAACATAAAATAATAGGATAATATAGTTTCCATTATCCAATTTCTTAAAATAAACACAATAATCATAATGACATATTTTGTAACCTTGTTCAGTCATAAAACTATCAAATTTCAAATACCATTGTTGAGGTGCTTTCTTTAGGCCATACAAACTCTTCTTTAACAAGTTCACATAAATTCCTCCTTACCCTTGATCTCATACCCTTGTGGTTGTTGCATGTATATTTCCTCTTCTAAATCTCCATGGGGAAATGTTGTTTTCACATCTAGCTAATTCAATATGCAAGTATTCCACATCCACAAGATTTAGAATAGTTTTAATAGAAGTCATCTTTACAACCAGAGAAAATATTTCATCAAAATCTATTCCTTTTTCCTGTGCAAAACCTTTTACCACAAGTCTGGCCTTATATATTTTCTTTCCTCCATCTTCTTCCTTCAACCCATAAACCCATTTATTTGGAAATGATCTTTTACCTGTAGGTAATTGGACTTAGTCTCGAGTCTAATTCTGCAGCAAAGAATCCATTTCCTCTTTCATGCCTAGCTCCCACTTCTTTTTGGTATCTACTTGCATTGCTTCTTCATAACCTTTAGGTTCACCATAATTAGTTAATAATATAGAATATAACGATGGAGAAAATCCTTCTGGAGGTCTAGTTATCCTTGTAGAACATCTAACACTTGCATGAGTATGTGGGATAACTTGTTTTTACTGAGCATCAGGTGAAGAGCATAAAGATATACTGAGAGGGGGGGCTGGATTAGTATATCAACAAAATTTTACCCTCATAGATTTTATCAACTTAAACTTGTAACACAATATCAACCATGCAATATGAAAGAATATGATCAAGTTGACACCAACAATTGTAAAATTTATGTTTTATATGAGATTACAATGATTGTAGGCACCAACCTACTTGAATCACCAATTTTATAGTTTAGTAGGCACCAACTTACAAAGAGCACCAACCCTTAATTATGATTTAGTAGGCACCAACCTACAAGGAGCATAAACTCCTAATTTTTATTTAGTAGGAACCAACCTACATGGAGCATCAACCCCTAATTTTGATTTAGTAGGTACCAACCTATTGGAAGTACTAACCCCTACCTGCAAAGCACCAACTCAAAAAAGATAATAACTCAAAGAATAATGTTCCACCTTCAATGTTGCTTCCTCAATGGATGATGTGCATTACAATCTTCTTCATTTATTATCACTCTCCCTCTTGAATTTATCTTTCTTGAATGATATTCACACCAATCAACATATGATAAACTCACTTTTCTTTTAGATACAAATATGCCTCTTATATTCTCTTTATTCAAATATGCTATACACTTTATCTTCTTGTGTCCTACCCATGTAATAGATGATGATCTTTTCCCAAATATTCCTTGAATTTTTTCCCCCTTAACCTTCACTCGATCTTTAAAGTTTTCTCATAGGTCTACAATAATTTATCTTTAAAGTCTTCCCTTAGATCTGCAATAATTTATCTTCAAGGTCTGCCCTTAGATCTGTAATAATTTATCTTCAAGGTCTGCTTCTAAAACCATGCTTCAATGCTTCTCCAAATATTTCCTTCAATATAGGTCTTCAATAGTATTCATTTTCTATAGATTTTATCTTTAGATGATATTCATTATCACACTCATACTTAGTGTGTTGTTCTTATTTTACACAAAAATCAACACCTGCTTGTGTTTGGATGATATAATATTTATTCCACACTCCATACCACACACCCTTATATTTCTTAAAATAAATCTAATCTACACTTTATAGTGTTGCTCTTCCTCCTGTCAATACTCAAAAAATCTTCAATCAATTCACCTCTCTATTCACTATCTTCCACGTCTTATGTTATTCCAAAGGATATCTCTTCAATGACTGGCTGTATCTCTTACCAAAAAAGATGTCTTTGTAAGGAGTTGCACCACTTCTCAAATGGATCGCAGCCTTTTGTTAATGACTTAATCACACTCTTATCTTCTTTTCAACATACCATTTCATATATATACAATAAATAAGACTCTTGTCTTATTGTATAGAGATCACTGCTTTTATTAGGGAGGTCAGCCACTTGTTTGATGTATTTAATATTTCTTCATAAAATGATCGCCACCCTTTCCTCGTATGCATCACTTTAATTACTTTTACCAATGAATAAAAAGAGTCACACTTTCCATTAAAATCTGATTTAGCATTAAATGAATATTCACCCAACGCTTCACTTAATAACATGTTTTTCACTTAACAAATCTAGAAATTGCTTTATGAGACTATGTCTTGCCAACAAGACTCGTGTCCCTTCAAAGATTAATCACAACACTTCATATCTTGATAAAATCATATTATTCAGATTTTAATTTTTCCCTTAAATAAATCATGTCATTATTGAGTTGTTTATACCTTTTTATGAAGTTTAGAATATCGTATCTTCCATTTTATAAACTAGCACTCTATTTACATCTTCAAAGATATCAATTTCTTCAAAACTATGTTGCTTTTTAAAAACTGTCCATTCTTGAATGTAGTCATGCTTGAATGATGATGGTAGGATGCTCATCGATCTTTATCTCGATTTCATATGTTGTTCATTTCCTTCTTTAAATCCATTTATCCTCTTGGTGTTTTTATCACATGTATAGAAGGGTACATCAGTAACCAAGAACTATCTTAGGTATGTAGGATTAGAGTCTTGTATAATGCAGATCTTTCAACATTATTACCATTTATTCCATTACATCCAAATGATTATATTGCTGCTTGTCATTGGTAACTTGCTGGTCTTTAATGGTTAATGTTGTCCAAAAGCAACTTATGAGAACTTTCAACTTCAATTGATATCACTATTGCTCTAGTGTATTCCCCTCTTCATAAGAGACATGATATATTCAAGTCTACATTGATTGGCTTTAAATTACCATTGAATTTCTATAGTTAACTCATATGTTTCTCTACAAATAAGTCATGTGTCTAATTTAAACTTCATATTAATCATCCATATATCAATTATCAAACTTAGACAATGCATCCCTTCTTGACATCAATGACATACTTCTAACAATCTCTTAAATGCCTTTGACATCAATGACAATATTTCCAACAATCTTCCCCTTTGTCATTGATGACAACACAAACACAATTCTTTCATTTTTCATTTCTCCCCCTTACTCTATCTCTCCCCCTTTGACATCAATGGCAAAGGGACTTCCAACAATGTCTTTCTTTTTTTGTTCCATGAAGCTACAAGATACTTCTTCATTCCTTGATTTCTAAATTATTTTGCTTCTTCTACATGGAAGCTTCTTCATTTTGACATCAATAAATTTTCCAACAATTGAAGTCAATTCATCATCTTTTTTAGATAACAATCCATAAGTAGATTTTTTTCTTCAAAAACTTGAGGTACTTCACTTTTCAGTTATCTTCTCCATGGGGCTGAAAGATAGTTCCAACTTAGCTCCCCCTAAATTCGTGCTTCCTCCTATAAACTAGAAGAGGCATATTGAACTTGCATTGGATTCTTCATTTCTTGCATCTATCATCTTTCTCCAAACTTTAATAGTTTTTCCTTTTAGTTTGTTAGATACATTTTCTTTCTTACTTTGTCTTGGAGGCTCAACAAAGATAGTTTGACAAAAATGTGATGTATTCCCAAAGTTGCTACACTTGTAACACATAATGTCATGACCAAATGAATTATAATTTCTCCTAGTGAAGCTTGAAGTATTTCTTGCATGAATTCTTCAATTCATTGCTTTGAGGCCAAAATAGTTGCATGAAAAACAATATCCATTGAAAGAATAAAACTACCTAGTGTTAAATTTTCTTTCATTTTCCTTGGAACTTGTGGCATTCTCATAAAAATTTGTACATTCATCCTTTGGTTTTTCCAATTCATTTTTCAACATGACAACTTCTTGTTCCAACTTGTCACAATTTCTCTCTTTTGCACTTGTTCTTTATTTCATTTTCAACTTGTTCAGCCTCTACAAGTTGAGTCCTTAAGTCTTCATTGATTTTTTTAATTCCTCCAAGCTTTTAGGCATTTCCTTAATTTTTATTTCATACTTGGTGACCTTCGTCTTCAATTTCCCATTATGTTCATATGCATAATGGATCTCTTCTTCAAAATCTACTTCATCTTCTTCATTGCATTCTTGATCAACTTCATCCTCTTCATGTTCACTATTTGTGTCTTCCATGGCCATAAACAATATTTCTTCTTCATATTTTCTTTGGAATTCATCACTTTGTTCTTCTAAAGAGTGGCTTTGTTTCTTTGAATAAAAGCTTTTTTAATATTTTTGGAACTTCTTCTTTGAGTTGTGCTTGGATTTTTTCTTTCCCTTTTTCTTTGTATATACTTCATTTTCTTCCTTGCTTGTGTCACTTTCATTTTGAGGAAATTTAGACGCATAATGTCCAACTTCTCCTCAATTGAAACATTTAAAAGGAAATTTCCCTTTATACTTCCCATTTCCTTTCTTTAGCTTCCTCATTAAATAAGCCTCTACCTCATCACTACTTACATTCTCGCTTGATGCATAATGATTGGTTTTTCCTTTCTTGGATGCCTTGAAGGGAATTTCATTTTGTGGTGTTCTCCCCTCAATACTCATTTCATAAGTAGCACGAAT
>VDFB02108637.1:0-43684 GCA_007258455.2 Sequoia sempervirens
TAATCTCCTCAAGCTTACAACACCAATGACCCTCGTCATCAACTTCACCCACCCAAGAATCCTTATGGTTGAGCACCTTCTCTTCCAAATTCTAAATTTTATCTTTAGTTATGCTTAATTGGGTTAGCAACCATTTTAGAATATCATTCTAAACATTCACAACCTCACTTAGATCATTATTTTTAGTTTCAAAGGGGCACAACTAGCACAAACAATAGCATCCAAAGGAGGGTCTTTTGGGGCATTTTATAGGTTAACACAAAGGGTAGGGGAATCTAGAGTCTAGAAGGGTTGGTCAATAGGGGATACTTGGAGGCTTTAGAAAATTAATCCTAAATAGGGGATCCAATAGGGGAACCATTGAGGGAGGGACACCAGTAATCTTCAAAATTGTTTGAGATATAGATTTGGGTGGGGTCTAAAATGGAATATCTTTTTAGAAACTGGGGTGAGGACCTTAGAAATTTGGAATTTTCCTTTAGTTCTAGTGAAGCTTTGGGAATTTTAGGATGGTATAAATGCAGGGCCTAGGGTAGAAGAGATACCCTCCAAAGACTTAATAGAATCCCTAACCACGAGGGTTCTTTTCCTAGTAGAGGCCAAAGAGGGCCAAAGGGCCACCTTCAAATGATCCATTCTAAAAATCAACCCCTGGTGAAGGGGTAAATTCTTCCCCTTCTCTTGAATAGCCTTGATATATTTTTCAAGAGAGGACACTATCCAAAATGCAAAATTCATTTTCACATTATAATAGAAGTGATTAAGCATGGGAAAAATGTGGGAATGGAAGCACTTAAAACTATAAATCATGGCACAAAGAAGATTTGATTTAAATTTTTAGGTCTTAAATTTTATAACCCTAAACTCACTATAAATAATTGAATTGGAATCAATTTTGACATAAAATCCCTATGTGCATCATTTTAAACATAACCCACATCTCATATCATATATATATAATTTACTAGAAGTTCTAAAATATCTCTTCAACTTTCCTCTACAAGAATATATGGAGTGATATAGGCTACTTTTAAGTCATATCATCTAGGTCCTATCTCCCATTACAATTTCTTTATATCCCTCTCTTAAGATTTCCTATTATTCTTATTGTTTCATCCCATTACTCTATATTCGTAATTTCTCATCTAAAAAACCCAAAAAGTTCCCTATTTCTCCTCACATGCTAATTATCCTTTCAAATTAGTCTAAGGCATTCACATTCCATTTGTTCCTTATACATATAATGTATTAAGCCCAAATTTTTCCTCTTATCACTATTCTATACACACATTCACTTTAGATATTTCACCATAGGTTATGCACATTCAAATTCTATATAGGCTAAATTTATTGAAGTTTGAAATAAACCATAAATATATTTGACTAACGTGGGATCCTAAACAACCACACATATTTCCTTGTTCTCATTCAAAGCCATTGTTTTGGGTCATGTTTCAAGATCAAGATCCACATCCATTGAAACCATCTCATGCTAGTTACAGATCCACATTTCAAGGTTCAAATGAGGGTTTGGTGAGTCGTGACATAGGCTTTCTTCATTCATCATTCCTTCATACTATTTCATTTCATTTCAAGGTTTAATTACCAAAACGGGTTTTGAAAAAGGAAAACCCCCATTCACCAACAACAAAAAAAATTTCCCTCTTGATGTGTGTATGCAAATGTTAGGTGGAAGATCTCCTGAAGAGAAAACTTGAAAAGTTGTCAGTTTTCATCATTCATGCAATTTCATGAAAAAACACACCTACAAGATTTATTTCTAGTTGTCCCATTGTGAAATTCGAGAATCTGGGAGTGCAGACACAACATAAGAGAACCCAAAAACCAATTTTTACAAAGCCCTAGCTAGGACACGTTCACCATAGGGCTAATGATTCCTTAGTAAGATTTGAAAAAACACTTTTTGTGACTAGAATACATCACTTTCCCATTCTCAAATCTGTATTTTGTTTTATCATTCCATCAGAATTGAGCTTAATCTATTAGATTCACTTTGTAGATTACATTTTGGAGTTAGTTTTCTATTTTTAATCTTTCTCCCCAAAGTGCTATTTAATCAGGACCCTCATCATAACACAAAAAGGGAAATTTGTAGATTCATACCTTGATTTGGCTCACCTTTTGGGTTGATAGTAATTTCATTTTTTGGATCTCATTTCCTAAATGAAATTAGAGAAATAGGTCTAGCATACCCACTATTTTCCATTATTCCATTTTGGTGAACCCATTTTTCTATGTTTCATTATGGTGAACCCGAGTTTTGAACATTCTAATTTCTAATTTGGATTGCATTCAAACCCTAGATCTAGATTTAAATCATTGCATTTGGTTTTTCTAAATTTGGCATAAAGTTGTATTATTTTTAGGTGTAAAATTGCATATTTGAATTCATTTTAAATCTAAAAATTCAACAAAAATTGGATAATGTTAGACTGATTTTTCATAGTTTTTGCATATTAGAGGACTTTTCATCATTCGTATTCAAAAATTGAGTCAAAATTACATTTCAAAAAAAGTCACCTAGTTCATCATTAGTCCTTCATTGCACTTACATTTAAACATCAAATTCTAGAAAATTATATACTATAGAAGTTACATTCTGAAACCTAAAATAGAGAACACATCTAATCACTCAAAATTTGCATTTTTCAAATTTTTAAAACCCCTGTACTGTGAACCATTGACCCCTGGGTGAATGAATCACTTCAAGGCCTACAAAACCAACCTTTTTTGAGCTTTTTTGTGGTTTTATGCACTTCTTAGGCCTGTTGGTAACCTATAGTATCAGTTTGGAAAGTTTTAGGAATTTTTTTTTTATGCATCTAGGTCTAAACACCCATTTAATGTAGTCATTTTTAAATCATTCCAAAACTCATTTCAGTAGTGAAAATCATTAGATATGTTAGACAATTGTTTACATTTTGAAGCATTGCATAAGTTGGTGTGCTGTAGAAAAAGGATCCTTTGCTTGGCATGGGATTAATTCATGATAAAATGGACTTAATGAGGTCTTAATCTAGTGTTGTGAGGCATTTTATATGTCCACACTAGGTCTTGGACCCTTGCAAATTGAATAATATTTTTTTAACAATGTCTTGTAAAGGACTTTCATGCTCTTCTAGACTAAATGAACCTATTTCTCCTAATAAAATGTGTTTAATAACATTATTGCATCAATCTAGAAGGTTTTTGAATTAAATTTAATGTTAAACTGGTGTTGTAATGTGTCTTGCACATTCACATCGGTTCTTGTGCCTTCCTAGGCTATGTGGACCTCATTTTAGTAGTGTAAATTGTATTAAATCACACTTTCACATTGATTTCTATGTCCCAAGCCCTATTTGACATTCACATCATCACTAATAGTCCCATATTAACTCATATTGTGCATCTCGAGGCTTAAATTAATCAAATACTCAACAAGGTTGCATTTTAGACTTTATTTCCTTATTTGTTGGCATCTGAGCTGTCAAAATATCCCCTATGGGACCCATTCACCATGCATGGTGAATCAGTCCCATCTAGGTGGGACCCATTCGCCTTGTGTGGAAAATGAGTCCCATTTGGCCTAATTTCAAGCTTTGAGCAGCAAAAAAGTGAAATTTGAGTTTAATATCCCTTCATGTCGGCCTCTAATGAGGTATTAACAGGTTACTGACGAACAAGTGGGTATAAATAAGTTTTTTTCTCCTCATTTTACATCTCTTATCTTTCATCATTCATTCATCCATCATTCTTCTATCTCAAGTCAAGCAACTTAGGGTTTTATCATTACAAGACATCTAGAAATCTCCTAAAGACATTTAAGGGAAAATTCTTCATCTTTTGTTGCAAAAATTCAAGATCAATCATCAAGGCAAGGTTTTTATTCCATAATTGCATGTTTCATTACTTTCTTTCATCATTTTGGTTTAATTACCTAAATGGGGTTTGATAAAGGCAAACCCCCATGCCCTAACATTCAACATTTCTCCTTCTTGCCTTGTGTGTTTGCAGATTTAGGCCTTTTGGAAGCTTGGAAATCATTGAAGATCAAGTTACAAGGTTGCTAAAGGTTTCTCGTCATTCAACAAGTTAAATTATCAACAAAAACTCATTTTTAGACCTGTAAATTAGAGTTTTGGAAGCAGACACCTATAGGAAGTCAAAGTGCAAATTAGAAGCTTCAGAATCCACCTTTGAAAATATAGAAATTCAAAAGTGGAACCATTCACCATGGGTGGAGAATGAACCCACCCCAAGGTCATTTTTTGGATTTTTACATTTTTAGATACCCTTTTGTCAGAAACAGGTTCTGGTATAGTTTGGTAGAATTGGGGCTGATTCACCCAGAATGGAAAATGAATCCCTCCAGACCTAAAAAATATCATTAGAAATATATCAAAAGCATTTTCTAGTATCCTTCAAGCTTTTAGGTGCACACTTCTAGTCTGATTCATTTTTGTTTCATTTTTCCATTCATTTGTAGATAATTTTGCAATACATAATGTGTTTTCAAACAAGTTGTTTTACCTTAGTCAAGTAATCTTATTAGTTTATTTAATTTAAAAATCACATCTAGGCATATTACATACGTATCACACTAATATTTGAATGTAAACATAAGCATTTTTAACCCTATTCTTGCCTTTTTAGGTGAAAGATCCTAGAAGGGTGGGTCCAATAGGGTTCCAAAAGTCTATGTTTCATTTTGGTGAACCTGCTTTTCAAATGCTTTATTAACTAATTTGGAGTCCTTTCATCATCATAGATTTATCTTGTATTAGGGTTTGCATGATTCATTTGCATGCTAGGTGTTAAATTTTGCATTTATAAAAAGTGCATTTAGGTTGCATTGTTGACATCTAAATTCATTTCCACTCTCTAAACTTTTGCATTTTTCAATTAGGTCTGCATCATATCACTCATAAAGCATCAAAATCCATCAAATCTTTCTAAAAATTCCATACTGGGACTCAATCGTCACCCTGGGCGAATCAATCCCTTTTGACCCTTGAAACAACATTTGACAGAACTTAGAACTCTATTTTTCAGCTTCTATTTGATGCCTTAACCTATCTATATCAGTTACTTGCATTTCTATAGCATGCATTTCATAAAATACAGCCTTAGTTAGCTCATTTCATGCATGGTTTCAATTTCAAGCTTGCATTCTCATCTTGTTATATATCATAATCAGTCAATTGCCATCTTTGAAATCTGAAACATTATTCTTCATTTGCATCTTTGCTTATGCATTGTTACATTTCAAGATTGTAGATTAATCATTCCATCATGTTTTCATTACAAAATTCTATAGTTCTTATCTTGCATGTTCTATTTTTAGATATTATTACATGTTGTAAGCAACTTTTGTTAAAAGCATATGAATATGAGGTCCTTTCCCCTCTCCTTTTTTTCATTATAGATCCCTCTCATAGTTCCCCTTTTGTGGATGAGGTTTGTTTAGTGAAAGACACCTTGGATATTCATAACACTTACTATGCCATAGAAAAATGGCCCCTTGTCATTTTCATAGTCTTTTAGGTCTTTTTTCATGGTGTTGGAACTTTTTTGCTTTGATTTTATGTTGTAACATGGCTTGAACATACTTATTTAGGTATTAAAACTCAAAGAATGACGTCTTGTGAAGGTGTTGTGATGTGTTGTAGGAAATTTCTACATTCTTCTGGACTCTATTTATTACAATTTACCTAAAAATCACTCTTCCATTATTAATCAAGTCCCATTTTGGAAGTGTTCTAAAGTCTCTAACAAGATTTTCATGCTTTCTAGGGAACAACTCACCATTTATCCCTTTCTCATGCTTTATCTGGTCCCTTTATGTTCCCTGTGTCTTATTTAAGTGTGTTTCTTGAATATTATCCCAACAAACAACATTAAATACAACATATTTCCTGACACACATTTTAGGTCCTAGGTGGGACCCATTTTCGTCATGGGTGGTAAATGAGTCCTCCTTGGTCCAAATTCAAAATTTTTAAAATTTCCTTTTGGTTTTTATTCAAAAACACTTCATGTGGGCCTATGATGAGGTATGAATGGGTTACTAAGGCACAAATTGTATAAATAAGTGATTTTCACCTCATTTTACATCTCCTACACTCTCATTCATTTAAGCATTCATTCACACATCATTCAAGCATCTTACAACATCAATTCAAGCAATATTCAAGCACTTTGGAGCATCCATTGACATTACTTCAGATTTGTATTATCAAGGGTTTGGTAAGTTGATAGCTATTTCATGCTATTAGTTTATCATTCTCTTTCATTTCATTATTTCATTAAGGGTTTGATTACCAAAAGTGGGGTTTGACCAAGGCAAACCCCTATTTGCTAACCCTCAACCATTTTTCCCTATTGCATGTGTGTTTGCAAACCTAGGTATGCATATTTAACAAGATTTTTGGTGTTGAAGATTGGTAAACAAGTCAATTAGGTGCTTCAAGTCAACTCATTCATATTTCAAGCTTGGAGAAGGTTTTATGTTTATTTCCTACAGAATTGACTTCGATAACCTGACAATCAGAGATTTCCAGATCTGGTGTTGTAGAGTTGTCTCCTAATTTTTTAGAATTTTTGGAGAGGACTAATTCACCACCAGTGGCAAATAAGTCCCACCTTAGGACTAAAAATATAATTTTTTTCAGATTTTGGATCTCGACAATCAAAAACCAGTTTCCAACACTTTTTCACCAATAGGAGGATTAATTCGCCACCCTAGGTGAATGAGTCCCATTGTGAAATTTTAGTGATTTTAGTTAGCATCCACAACATTCTAGATTCACCAATCATTTCCCAAGTGCACTTTCTTTCATCTCATTTCTTTCTATTCTACATTATTTCTTCATTTAGTTCATTATTTGCATATCATAGTGTGTTTTCAAACATAGTTTAAATCTTAGTTTATGAATTCATATACATTCATTTAAATCACTTAATTGCATTTAGTTTACTTCATTTATCTTATACAACATCCTGCATAACATAATTTGAATGAACCCTTAGCATTCTTGGGCCCTATCTCTCTCCTTTTAGGTGAAAACCCTAGAAGAGTTAGAGAAGTACATAGGAACCTAAAAATCAATGGTTCACTTACATTTGTTCTTCTCCTATTATCTCTCACACTTGTGAAGCAGATATTTTAGTGCTAGAAGAACCAATTGATGAGAGTTGTGACAATCTAAGTTGTTTCTCTCCTCTTACCTCTCCTATTAGACATAACATTACTACAAAAGAGGACATCAAACTAAGTAATCATGAAAATCACACAACACAACATGATGATGAGACCATAGAATCATCTCCTAACTCCTCCCCTATTTGTGATAACTTTTTTTGTGAATAATCATGGCAATCACAATATTTGTGAGAAGGATATGTTGGCATTGGATGATTAAATCTTTAAGACGGTCTATGACAATCCTCTTTATTTTTCTTCCCCTATTTTGGAAGAAATTATTGGAAAAAGGGAGGTAATCAAAGATAATCATGAGGATCTTCTTGCTCCCTTTCCTAATGTTTCCCCCATCCAAGAATACATACTTAAATAAACAGATCCAATCATTGAAAAACAAGAATGTGATGCTTCTTCTTCTCTTGATGTCTCTCCCAATTGTGATGAAGCTACTTTGCACATTTCAACCTTAGATTAACATATTACAATCTCTCCTAGTAGGGTAGATAATATGGAACAAGAGAATGAGACATTAAAAACACCGAATGATTACATAAAGTCTTCCCCTAATCTCCCTGTTATCAATAATCAAACACATTCAACCATTAGTAACTCCCTTAGTTGAGATGAAGTTATTTTGGATGAACCAAACCTTAATTGTCACAAACATGTGGTTTTTTTTTCTCCTAAGAATTCTCCTTCTAGGGAGGATATTATGACCCAAGACAAAGATAACATGCCCTTCAAAGACAATGAAGACTCTCACTTGTTATGGGATGTTAACATTATTCAACCTCAACTTATCCTTTATCCCCCTTCACATAAAACTCCACCTCAAAACAAACTAAAAATTTACTCTCTACCCACCTTCACACAAACAAAAAACTCAACATAAACCTCAACTTATTCTTTACCCACCCTCACATAAACTTCACCCCTCTAACCAACCCCGATACACCCTCTATCCCCCTCAAACAAATGTGTTACAACAATCTAGTAATGATATTGTTTCTCATACATATAACACTCGAAATAATTTACAACCACTGCAACCAATAACACCCTCCTTACCTTTACCCAATCCTCCTAGTGCCCCTCATTACATCCACAAACAAAGGAGTATGATCTTGTTGAACAATTAAAGAATACTCCTGCAAAGATTTCCCTTTGGGATTTACTTCAAAACTCACCAAATCACCACAATATTCTTCAAATAGCCTTAAAACAAATTGTAGCTCCTCATGGTACAACTCTGAATGATTTGGTAGCTCTCATCCAAAAACCGAATCTTGACATTACTTTCCATCAACATGAGCTCCTTCCTTTGGAGTTACATAAACAACATGATGCCTTTATGGTAATTGCTCAATTCAATCGCATAGGTATTAAATGAACTCCCATAGATAATGGTTCTACCCTTAATGTGTGTAGTGTGAGTCTCCTTGATCAATTAGATGTTAATAGGTCACAAATAATGTCTGATTCCATCTCCATTTGAGGATTTGATGATACAAAAAAGAAACCGCTTGGTGTAATCACTTGACCTATAACAATTGGGGTGGCTACTTTTCCAACTCCTATTCATGTCATGCCTTATGATCTTTCACATAATATTCTTTTAGGTAGACCATGGATTCATCAGATGAATTCAGTTCCTTTGGCCCTTCATCGTATAATGAAATATGTCCATAACAATAAAATTTATCAAGTGGAAGCAAATCCCAAGCTTGAAAGTTGCTTTCACCTTGAAAAAGGAGCTACAAGTCCTCTCAAACATTGATTCCAGCATCCACTATAGATCTTCTTGAAATTGAACATAATGATGAGGAATTTCCATCTAAATTGTTTGGCGATGATTGGGGATCCTTAGAATTCACACCCTCATCTATGGTAAAATACATATTCACACAAAAGAAAGATGAGAAACAAGCACAACCAACCATCATTTCAACACAACATTCAAAAGACCTTTCGAATGCATCCACCTCAACAACTTTAGACAAAGCCACAACCTCCACAATAACCCTTGATGAACACAATAATGAACAACCACCCGATTCCAAAGCAATGAAACAACTTTATGGAAAAGGGTATGAGCTCATTAAAAAACTTGGATATAGTGGAAAAGGATGTGGTGCTAACAAACAAGGTATCCACAATCCTATCAACCCTAACACACAACAAATGACTCATTGTCTTGGTTATTGTCTATTGCTCGAGATCAACAAACCTTCACTCAACATCAACAATATCATACATCATACTCCTAAATCATCCTTAACAACTAGTGGTCTTGAACATCATCCTTTACAAAACATGAAACACCCAACTACACCTTCACTTACTATCAATGTCATCTCACAAAATTTGAAAGATTTGAATTCATCAGATTTTGTATCCTCCTATAATGGGAAGAATAAAATCTTGCAATCTAGAGACACTTGCATAAGTATGACATCCACTAGTAAGCAAGATGTATCTTTGAAACAAATCACAAGACCACCTTCTAGCATTAATCAAGAGGTTATCTTGTCAAGACTCCTCCAAGATCACTTGATCACCATCCCCAAGAACTTGAAAGAAATGTTATTCCAAGACTTCATTTTGTGCATATCATATAGTTCATGGTCACTCCACTAATCAATATCAGGCTTTGAGTCATAAAATCCAAAATTTTCAAGAGTTTGGTATGCTTCCCTCTATGGGGGCACCCAATTCCTCTAATTGATATCGATTTTCACTATTAGCTACATTTCATCAATCCCTTCAACTCACCCTTGTCCTGCACTAAGTGGGGGCAAGGGGCTAGACAACCTTGTCCTTGTATGTCTTTTGTTGTTGCCTCCTTTGGATAGTCGTTAACCTTTCATGAATACATAAGAGCAAGCTTGGGATGTGGATGACATGCCTTAAGTTGGATCACATATGACATACTTCTCTCTTTCATGATGTCACTTATCAGAAACATATGACTTGGCATAGGGCTTTCTGATTAAGCTCTCATGTCCTCTTCTCCTACTTTAAAGCAATTGCTCATAGTACGGGTGCTCACAACTGCTTTAAAGTGGGGGGCATACATCACCACTCACATTTCATTATGCAATTTATTTCTTGTGATGTGTTCTTTTCTTGGTAGAGTCAGTGGACTTGATTCCCTCCAAGAGAATGATACTTATTTTGACACATCCTCTCTTGGAGACGTTAAGCACAATGCTTCGTAAGATGAGACCTCACACGAACAAAGAAAAATCCCTTTGAACAACCCTTGAACTATTTTTCATTTAAAATGTCTATGAGTTTCAAGCATGTGTGAATTTTTTCTTACTTCATAGAGCTCGAAAAATATCATCTTTGTGGCACCTTATTAAACCTATCAAGAGGTATAACTTTGATATGGTTGAGTGGGAAGCCCATCTAGTGGGACGACTTTCCCCATAGCCACCTTTGTGTTTATGAGTGCATACCAACTAGCGTATGTATCTCCCCTTTTTGGATTTCTCACCCAATGAATGATCAAAAGTCCCATGGCCCCAGATTGAGTATGTTGTGGACTTCTCACCCTACAAATGACCTAAAGTTATGTGGACCCAAAGTGAGTACATCTTTTCCATCCTATTTTTTTTCACTCTTGTCATTGCATGATTTTGTATCTTGTTGGTTTGACTTAGGATCTTGGATCCTGGGGTCTTTCACAACCTCTTTGATTTTTGTCATTCTTTATCATCTGCATCTATACACTCGGATCTCTCTTGAATGTCTACTTTAGTGTGAGTTTGAAGTAAGTTCATCCTCTCACTAAAGTGCGGGCTAAATGTGCCATAGAAAAAAGGACCCTTTGCTTGAAATGGGATTAATTCATGATAAAATGGACTTAATGAGGTCTTAATCTAGTATTGTGAGGTATTTTATATGTCCACACTAGGTCTTGGACCCTTGCAAATTGAATAATATGTTTTTAACTAGGTCTGGTAAAGGTTTTGTAAATTCTTGTAAAGGACTTTCACACTTTTCGAGACTTACTGAACCTATTTCTCCTAATAAAATGTGTTTAATAACATTATTACATCAATCTAGAAGTTTTTTGAATTAAATTTAATGTTAAGCTAGTGTTTTAATGTGTCTTGCACATTCACATTGGTTCTTGTGCCTTCCTAGGCTATGTGGACCTCATTTTAGTGGTGTAAATTGTATTAAATCACACTTTCAGGGTATGTGCAGGATCATGATGGGCCAAAAAGTGGCAATATGGTGGGTATTTGTACGGTATGTGGCTGACGACTTTTTTTTTACCCAAAATTAATGAAATGAAAAGGGTTTTTAAAGGAGATTCTCAGCTTTCCACCAATATAAATTATGCTTTACTTTGAATTTAATAAATTATTATTATTTATTTTCTATTTGAATTGCGACTAAAGTGCTAATTGATAGGTTGATTGAAAAAAATCTATAGCTTTCAAACAATATCATATTTTTTGAATCCAAAACATGCATCACATTCTATGCTTTGTATACTATAGGAATAAATAAAAAAATCAATTTCATGAAGTTTTGACCAAGTTAAGGTGGTCAGACATACAAGTTTTTATATTTTTAAAAGTTGTAATAAAAAATTCATAATTAATTATTTACTTGGAAAAAAATTGCAAAAAATTATGCATCACATCAGAACATGAGTCCTCTACTTATGTCTAAAATATTATAAAAAAATACTATCATTTTATTATGGTTAGGGTGGTCAGACAAACACCTACTTCTTATTTTTTCCCTGAAATTTAAGTACTACTGCATTGAAATTTCAAATTTTCACCAAATAGATTTTTTTTAAGAAAAATAAACCTAGTAGTTTAGAAACTACATTTAATTTTCTACAGATTCTATTGGTACATATTTTTCAAATAATATAGATCTAACTTATTCAAATTTTTACGTCAAGTTGCCTAACTTTGATTTTTTTAATTTTTTGCCACTTAAGGGCCTATTTTTTCCATGATGATCTTGCACATACCCTTCACATTGATTTATGTGTCCCAAGCCCTATTTTACATTCACATCATCACTAATAGTCCCATATTAACTAATATTGTGCATCCTGAGGCTTAAATTAATCAAATACCTGACAAGGTTGCATTTTAGACCTTATTTCCTTATTTCTTGGCATCTAAGCTATCAAAATAGCCCCTATGGGACCCATTCACCATGCATGGCAAATCAATCCCATACAGGTGGGATCCATTTTCCATGTGTGGCGACTGAGTCCCATTTGGCCTAATTTTGAGCTTCGAGCGGCAAAAAAGTGAAATTTGAGTTTAATATCCCTTCATGTCAGCCTATGATGAGGTATTAATGGTTAATAAGGCACAAGTGTGTATAAATAAGTGTTTTGCCCCTCATTTCACATCTCTTATCTCTCATCATTCATTCACCCATCATTCTTCTATCTCAAGTCAATCAACTTAGGGTTTTATCATTGCAAAACATCTAGAAATCTCCTAAAGACATTCAAGGGTAGAATCTTCATCTTTTGTTGTAGAAATTCAAGATCAATCATCAAGGCAAGATTTTTATTCCATCATTAGATGTTTCATTACTTTCTTTCATCATTTTGGCTTAATTACCTAAACGAGGTTTGACCAAGGGAAACCCCCATGCCCTAACATTCAACATTTCTCCTTCTTGCCTTGTGTTTTTGTAGATTTATGTCTTTTGGAAGCTTGGAAATCATTGAAGATCAAGTTACAACGTTTCTAAGCAGACACCTATAGGAAGTCAAAGTGAAGATCAGAAGCTTCAGAATCCACATTTGAAAATCTAGAAATTAAAAAGTGGACTCATTTTCCATGGGTGGATAATAATTCCCACCCCAAGGTCTTTTTTTGGATTTTTACATTTTTAGATACCCTTTTGTTAGAAACAAGCTTTGGTAAAGTTTGGCAGAACTAGGACTGATTTGTCTAGAATTGTGAATGAGTCGCTCCAGGCCTAAAAAATAGCATTAGCAGCATCTCAAAAGAAATTTCTAGTCTCTTTCAAGCTTTCAGGTGAACACTTCTAGTCTGATTCATTTCTATTGCATTTTTCCATTCATTTGTAGGTAATTTTATAATACATAATGTGTTTTCAAACAAGTTCTTTTACCTTAGTCAAGTAATCTTATTAGTTTCTTTCATTTAAACATCACGCCTAGGAATATTGCATACATATCACACTAATCTTTGAATGTAAACATAAGCATTTTTAACCCTATTCCTGCCCTTTTAGGTGAAAGATCCTAGAAGGGTAAGTTTCCAATGGGATTCCAAACTTAGTCTATGTTTCAATTGGATAGATTAATTTTCACACAATGTTAGTAACTTTCCTTTATAAGTTTTCCAAGAAAAAGTGCATTATCAAATATGCTAGTCATAAGTGTCTCTTAGTGAAAGAGATTGAGATTTTTGGCATATTCCATACTACTAAATTGCTTGGAATCACCTCATCCCCTAATATCTCTACTATTTGTGAGAATGTCTTAGTGAAAGAGGATGTAAGCATATCATGATAATCATACTTGATCTTCTCTTAATATCTCTCCTAATTGTGATTAAGGTATTTTGGTGTTAGAAGATGCACCCATTGAGAGTCATGATAATCCTAAAAATTCCTCTCCTAACAAATATCCTACTTGGAAAGATATTATTGCACAAGAGAATGAGACCTTAGTGAGAAAGGATGAAATCATGGAAAATCATGACAATCACAATTGTTCTTATCCTAGTATCTCTCCTATTTGTGAATAAGATAGTTTAGAGTTAGAAGATACTATCATTGAGAGTCATGAGAATCTTGTTTGTCCCTCTCCTAATGCTTCTCCCATTTGGAAATAGCTACTTGAACAAAAGGATACTATCATTGGTAAGTATTCTTCTCTTGATGCCTCCCCTATTTGTGATGTTTTCACTTTACAAAATCTAACCATGGAATGTGATCAACATCTTATTTTCTCATCTCCTAAAAGCTCTCCTATTAGGGAAGATATCATGATGTAAGAAAATGAAAAAATCAACACATATCTTTCAAACAATAGTAATGTGGTTTCCTTAGATGAAGACGTTGAAGTGACACTAGACTCCCCTTCACTAAGAGATCATGGCAATAAGGATAAGTTTTTTGAGGTTATGAACATTAGATCTCCCTCGAGTCCTCTAATTCTTAAACCCCCTACAAATACTTTATTTATTGGATCACCTAATCCTCAAAAAATCCTTTATCCACCCTCACAACAACTACAAGTTCAAAACAAACCTATGCTTTTCCTAAGACCACCTCAATACAACCATGTTATAATACAATTGTTCACACATATAATACAAGGAACAATAGGAAACAACAAACCACTCCCACTTCATTACCATTGCCTCAACCTATCTTTCCTAGTGCCCCTTGTTTTCCTTTACATAGTGGAAAGGCGTATGATCTTGTTGAACAACTAAAAAACACTCCTAGACTAAGATATCCTTATGGGATCTTATTCAAGCCTCACCTGGTTATCATAGTATGCTTCAAACAACTTTACAAAAAATTGTGATTCCTCCTAATTCAAATCCAAATGATTTGGCAGCCTTAGTTCAAGCAATGAATGTAGTTAATATAGACACTGTTTTTCATGAAAGAAAATTACCCTCCTTGGAAGTTCAAACCAATATGAAGCTTTCATGATCATAGCCATTATTAATAGGAAGGGGATAAACAAAACCCTTATTGGCAATGGATCAGCCCTTAACATTTATAGAATAAACCTTTTGGATAAGATGTGAGTATATAAAATTCAAATATATTCAAACTCTTTATCTATCTAAGGAATTGATAATGTAGGGAAAAGTTTTCTTGGTGTGATCACATTATCTATTACAGTTGGAAAGTCATGTTACAAACTATTGTCCATGTTATGCTTCACGATCTTTCATATAATATTCTTTTAGGTAGGTCATGGGTTGATCAAATGAATGGGGTGCCTTCTACTCTTCATCGTATAATGAAGTATGTCTACAACAACAAAGTATATACAATCAAAGTTGATCCTAAGCCTTACAATGTTTTACAACTTGAAAAAGATAAGGAAAATCCTTTGAAAATATTGACACCAACTACACAAGTGAAACCAGTGCAAGATAAAGACAAAGAAAATCATATTGAGGAAGTCACAAATCTATTGGAAGATGATTGGGGTTCTTTTGGTACATGGAAATTGATCATGCAAATACTGTACACTCTTTACGTACCCTTATTGATTTTTTGTAGTTAATTTTTTCTCGTTAACACATCAAGGTTTTCCCATTAACATGTCAAGGGGTCAGTAGTTAATTTTTTAACCGAAAAGTATGACTTTATAAAACCATAATCCTATAAGATTCCAAAAAGCTTGTTATAAGCATATGGGATGTATGTTGTGGTATGGTGTTCGCGAGATTGTAATCTATTTTGCACCGGATAATAAAGTCATTGGATAGTTGAATTTCTATGGATGTAGCCCATATTGGGTGAACCACTTTAAATTTTGTATTGATCTCTTTTGTATTATTCTTCATTGTTATTTCTAGGTTATTTAATCTACATATAATTGTTAATGTTTATTGCTCTTGAATCTACCTGAACCCTAATAGGTTCCTTGGATTTCACACCTATATTCATGGGAAAATACAAGATCACAAAAAAAGATTCTAAAAATGGAAAATAAAAAGTGATAATGTCATAAAATTTGGAAGAACCATCGAAAGCGTCCATTTCAACCACTTTAAGAGAAGAAAAAAATTACACTGTAACAAACTTTGATGAAGTTGATTATGAACAACCACCAAATTTGAAAGAAATGAAAAGGCTTTATGGAAGAGGTTGTGAACTTTTGAAACAACTTGGTTATAGTGGAGAAGGATGTGGTAATATAGAACATGGTATTTCTGTCTCTATAGAGCCTAATTAATTAATTGGCTACTTAGTTCAAATCCAAGCCTAATTAATTACAATTTTTGAAGAGGAAAACTAAACATTCATTAATGCCATAACATAGCATTTATCATTGAGTAATGTGTGTCCTAGGTAAGTGAATTAGGACCCATTCACCCAAGGGAAAATGGGTCCTCACTTAAACCTAGAAGCCTAATTTAAAATATTATTTTTTGTATTATTTCAATGATTTCAAATGTATATTCACATGTTGGCTTGTGTTATTTTAATTTCAGGAATTAATGTTAACATATGTATAAATAAGAGGTCATTTCACTATGTTTCACCTAGAAAATCTAAGACTTTCAAGCATCCTAGCAAATTTATGATTGCAAGTTCAAGAGAATTTCAAGGCATTCAAGAGCATATTTAAATTGAAGAATTATTATAGTAATCATGATCCATTATCATGTCAAAGTATTCTTGCATCATGCATGTTATTTGAGCCAATATGTTGATGCAACGTTCAAGATCCATTCAAGCATTCGAAGGCATTATTTCAAGTCGAGTTTAAAGATCAAGATCCACATCCATTGAAGCCATCTCATGCTATTTGCAGATCCACATTCCAAGATTCAAACAAGGGTTTGGTGAGTTGTGACATAGGCTTTGTTCATTCATCATTCCTTCATGCTATTTTATTTCATTTTAAGGTTTAATTACCAAAACATGGTTTAACCAAGGTAAACCCCCATTCACCAACAACAAAACATTTTTCCCTCTTGATGTGTGTTTGCAGATTTTAGGTGGAAGATATCTTAAAGAGAAAAATTGCAAAGTTGTGAAAGTTGTGAAAGTTTTCTTCATTCTTGAAATTTCACAAAAACTCACCTATATGATTTATTTTCAGCTATCTGACTATGAAATTCGAGAATTTGGGAGAGTAGACATAGTAGAAGAGAACCAAGAAACATTTTTATAGAGCCCTAGGTAGGACCCATTCACCATAGAGAGAATAAGTCCTTGGTAAGCTTCGAAAAGGAACTTTTGGTGACCGGTACACATCACTTTCCCATTCTTAGAACTATATTTTTTATTTCGGTTCCATCAAAATTGATCTTATTCTATTAGATGCACTTTGTAGATTGCATTTTGGAGTTAGTTTCCTATTTTTAATCTTTCTCCCCAAAGTGTTGTTTAATCAACAACCCATCGTAACATAAAAGGAAAATTTGTAGATTGATACCTTTTTTGATGCACCTTTTAGGTTGATAGTAATTTCATTTTTTGGATATGATTTCCTAAATGAAATTAGATAATTACATCCATCATACCCCCTAATTTCCATTATTACACTTTGGTGAACCCATTTTTCTATGCTTCAATCAAGTAAAATCTTCAAGGTTATAAAAACATCAAGGTGATTTTTTTATCTACAATTGTTGTAATTAGGTGCTCCATCATTGCACCCATATTTTTTGAGAGTTTGAAAATTCTCCAAGTCATTGATATTTCATCCTTCAATTTCTAGGACTAGATATAGAACCTAGCCATATCCCCATGATGTTTTATTTTATCTTAGACATGGCCTAATGAACTATGGATTTCTATGGTGGATCCTTTTATAGAATTTAGGTATTCTTCAATATTTCATTAGTCAAATGCACACCTAGAAATATATTTTTTCCTTTTTACTCCTTTTAAATTTAAATTATGAATACTCAATTATAATAGTAATTGGTTCTAGTTTATAATTTGAATACCTTTTTTTACACAAGTAGTAATACACTTAAAAGAAACTAAATTATAGATAAAACAAACACCTTAATACCTAGGGTTCCAAAACAATCACCATCTAGTAGATCTAATGGATGAATAGGTGAAGTAGTATTCAAATGATAGCTTAGAAAAATATGTATAATTTTTAAAGGATCCTATAAATTATAAAACTTCCTACAAGTATTATGTTTAAAAGATGCCACATTAGATGTATTAGCTACATGATGTACAATATCATTTTCTCTCTTTAAAATATTACTTTTTGGAAAATCTTCTAGAATTTCAAAATGTTGAATGATAAAATAATGTAGAAGAACTAGGAGAAGATGATTGATACTTAAGAATAATGGATGAAATAAATTTGTAAATTTAATATTCTTTATTTAAGAACACATGCCCATATAAGAAGAAAATGTATTCAATTTCATTCTATTTTTTATGGTAGAAAACATCATTTCAAAAACATGAATTATAATTCATAATCATCTAGGTGATGCTTCATTTTCTCACCTGAATATTTAAATTGAATGGCATAGTCATTAGTAGGATCATTTTATCTTTGGGAATATTTAATCAACTTATCATTGTTGTTTTCAAGCCCATGTTGACATAAATATGTCATAAGAAAGTTGTAGTTGGTTCATCAAAATGATGGATAGCGCATAGAGATATAGAGTAAAACCATTAAATAGTATAACATCTCTTCCGGTTCACAAAAAATACTTAGCTAATATATTTTATATTCTTATGAAAAATCTAGACATGAAACATTTAAAAATTGTAAATTAACATTAGGATATTCTTTTTCATAACATAATTCAAACCTAGGTATTATAAAACCTATAGATAACAAATATATAACAAATTAAAATTCATTTTTTTTTCTCCTAGTGTTTTGAGTATTGGGTTGTTACTAGTGTTTTAAGTTTAGTTTCTCTTGAGCAGAATTTTGTTTCGAAAGTTGTAAAGGGTTTCGAGTCCCTTCAAAACCTATTTTTCCTATATAATAAAAACAAATTAAAATTAAATATGGGTTTCATATAAATTATTTTATGTAATAAATTCCTATTTATTAGGAGTTTCATCGACTTTATTTTTCATTTAATCAAATATCTATTCTTAATTTAATTAAATCCCTTCAATAGTTTTCTAGCATAGAGTTTAAAATAGTATTGGTATGAGGAACATGGGAAACAATGGATGAGGTATAGTGAGGGTTAATAGTAAGAGGAAACTAAATAATGGTAAAAGGAGAAGCTACATATTATAAGGTAAAGTGGTCATAGGATGAGGAGTCAAATTAGAAACATGGGTGTAGGGGTAAGGCTAGTAAGTACAGGAGTATGAGGAAATTTGAAAGGATGGGAGGGAAATGGAATGCTAGGAGAGATAATATGGGTAGTGGAAGTCATGGAAATAGGAACTATAGGATAAGAGGAAGAAATATTAGAAGGTGATGAAGTTTGGATGGGCTAGGGAGAGGATACATCATTGGTAACATGATCCATAATATCACTAATACCATGAAAGATATTAGAGTCATAAGTTGACCCCAAGAATGTTTTTGGTGAAATAGTAGCTAAATTTGTTGGAGATCAAGCATGATTAAGTGCATCATTTTTTCCTTTGAGAGATAGATCTTTCTTAGTAGCCTATGCATCATGATCATAGTATTTTTTATTCATATTTCTAAAAATTGTTATCAACATTATTATTATTATGAGCATTATATGAATTCATTTCTCTTTATATTGAGTCACTTAAGGATTTTAATAAGGACTTGTCAAAGGAATTTGATAAAATGGATGACACAATTGCATGCAAAACAACTCACAAAAGCCTAAAGTTTGAATTAAATAAAAAGGATGTAATTTTTCTATAAAATAAAAATAATAATCAAATCTAATAATGAAACTCTAGAGGATAAAATAGGGTAAGTAGGGTGGGTGAAAACAAAGTCACACAATGAAGTAGAAAACCTTAAACAAATATATATCTATAAAGAACAAGTAAAATGGGAATACCAACCTAATGAGATATGAAAACATGATTTGGAATAAAAGAAATAGAACTAAAAAACATAATCAAAGAAGGATAAATCATAAGGGAAAAACCCCAAGTCTTATAAAAACATTGGGTTCACTAGTAAATGTAGTGGAATAAAGACAACCTTTAGAAAATAATGAGTTGGGGCTAAAAATAATAAATGCTAAATTATAAAAATTAAAGAGACTCAAATATCATAGTTAGTTAGATCTAGGAATCAAGACCAATCTCTAGAGAAAAAATAACGGGATCAAGATATTCAAGATGTGATTATTCAAATTCACAAAAAAAAATCACTTATAAACTTGTTATAAATTATGAATCTTTCCCAAAAGATAAGAAAAAAACTTGAGTATGCAATTTTCACCAGTATAATTAGTAACCTCTCTTATTTATTTAAAACTAATTCAATTCACTTTTCAAGATCTTTACTCAAAATTATCTTGTCTTCCCTTTTCTATTCCTTCCTTTATTTGATTTATTAAGATTGAATTCATTTTCCCATTGAAATATGCATTATAGCCAAAGTACTTATTTTTTTTCATAAATATCATCCACTTTATTGGTTAATACTAATTTTCCAATTCATCTATACTAAAAAATGATGGGGAGAGATGTTTCTAAGGAGGAAATTGTAAAGGCCATTCAAGAACTATGTAATGATAAGTCCCTAGGTTTTGATGTTCTACCTTTAGAGTTCTATAAGAAAAACATTGATTGGTTAAGTGAAAATCTATTACAAGTTTATATTGAAGCTATATGTAAATGGTCTTTAGGTAGTAACATTAAAAAATGTATAATTAAACTACTACCTAAAGATGGACATGAATCATTAGTATAAAATTGGAGACCTATCACCCTACCCAACGTCTCCTACAAGATATTTGTAAAAAACTTGGCTTTGAGGTTGGTTGGCATCCTTCATTCTTTTATCAATAACACTCAAACATGATTGATCAAAGGTAAGTGTATTTTGGAGAATCTCCCAACTAGTTGGGAGGCTATGGAATGGGCAAGATCATCTAATCAGAATATAGGTATGCTCCTACTTGGCTTTGAAAAGGCATATGACAGGGTTGAATGATCCTTTTATTATGATGCCTCTTGAAGCATTTGGGTTCCCAAAATGCTTTTTTTTCAAATGGCTAACACATCATTTAGAGATGTTATTGTACAGGTGGATGTTAATGGATCACTATCTAAACAATTCTTATTGTAGAGATCTATTAGTCAGGGATGTCCTCTTGCTCCTACTTTGTTTGTGATTGCATGATATGCTATATACTACCTCCTAAGAGCTTCAACTACCAAGATTAGAGGATTATCCCTCCCTAATGATGAGGACTTCCTAAACATTCGGTTTGCAGATGATACTACCCTATTTGATAAACTTGAAGAATGTAATTTTGATAATCTAATACAAAAGTTGAATCTATTTTGTGTAGCTTCTGGGGAAAACTATCTATGGTGAAATCCATAATGTTATGTTGGGAAAATAACCCCTAGAGTGGTTTGCTAAGTATGAATTCCAAAGATGAGGTCCTAACAAGTATATTAGATACCATGGTATCCCTTTTGTTGTGAACCCCTTCTTTGAAAGACATGTGGGATTGGATTAAATATAAAATAGATAGAAAATTAGGCAAATGGAATAAACAATACTTATCCTTGGCAAGAAGAATTCAAGTATGTCTAAAGATTCACTCCTCTTATAGTGTGTACTACTCCTCTATGTGGTTTTTTTGTAGTTACCAAATAAATGAAATTCAAAATAAATTCAGACAATTTGGTTCGTCTGATAGTAAAGGAAACAAAAAGAACCATGCAGTAAAATTTGGTGTTGCTAAGATAATTTTGAAGGAGGATTAGGTTTAAGAAACCTAAAATAACATGACATTTCTTTGGTTATCATATGGATTCTCAAAGCATTAAAATTAAATGAACCTTGGAAGATCCTAGTGAAGAATAATATACAACTAACAATACCAAGACAAGCTAAAACATGGAAGCATCTTACCCTCTATGACTTATTGTTTGGAAAGTTCTCTATTTACCCTACTTGGTCCAATGTGTTTAAAAGCTTATAGAAAGCTTGGGAGCATGTAAAAATATTGGTCAAATATTGTGATATTTTTTGGATAAAAGAAGGAATAAAATTTACCCCTCAAGATCAATTTGGTGGAACTTATCTAATAAAAAGAAGCCCCTTGCTCTATTGCAAGGGTAAGTCTTGGTGCATGAAAGGAATTAAATGTTTCAAGGATATCCTATGGAACAAACGGTTGAAATCATAGGCTTCCCTTAGTAAAAAGTTTGAGCTACCTACATCTCAATGGAGAACATATCCTATATTGAGGGAAGCACGAAATATTTTCCAATTTCCTATACAATGTGATTGCAACAATGATAATCTAGACAATTTCAAATGGTGTGATGATATCGAATTGCATAAAGTGAAGCCCAAACTAATTTATAGCTCTTTGGACAAAACCCCAGACATGACCAAGCACCTAAGCAGATGCTGGAATGTTGAATTTTCTGATAACTAGTGGTCTAAATTTTTTAATTTTCTGTGGTCCAATGTGTTAGATCCTTAAAATGCCCATTTTCAGTGGTTGCTTATATTGCAAAATTTTCCTTATTATTTTTCCTCCACCAGTTTGAACCTGGGTGCTATTTGTAGGAAATTTGAAAGTATTAAATAAATATTTTTAGTGATTCTATGCTAGAGAAATCAGGAACTTGTTTTGTGCTGACTTGGGGGGTCAGGGGGATAGGGGTATAATTAACTGGTAGGAAATTCTATTTGGCTTTGTGGATGAATTGAGTAAACCTTTTAATTTTTTTTGGTCTGTGTTATCTACTGAAATTTTGTGGTTCTTATAAATAGCTAGGAATGAGGATTGGTTTCAGAACAAAAGGAGAATACTTACTAGTATGCTAGAAGACTCATTTTTCATAACATCTCTATGCAGATTAATATTACAATGGAGATATCAAAAGATAAATTTCTTAAGCTGATGAATACTGAGAAGGGGGGCATCAAAAGATCAAAGATCGAATATGCAAGACAGTGGACGTTCAAAACAGATAATGTACCCTTTCGTAGTGGCTATCTAGAATTTCAAAAAAGGTACAACAAGAAATACTCAATTGAAACCCTGCAGAAAGATCTTGGCTTTCAAGGAAGTCCGGTGTAGACTGCAAACCAAAGGGAAGTTCTTACAGTGGAGGTAGTAAAATCAAATGATGACATGTCTGAGATTGATCCACCAATTGGGTGGAATGAATTCGAAAAATACAGTGAAAGTTTTAATCTCTGATATTGTACATATATGAGAAAATTGTGTATATGTTACAGCGTAATGAACTTATATGGCCTGGTTGATATTATCTCACAATATGTAGGCCCTGCATGGCCAGATCCATACTGTTGATACCTTTTTGTGATGTATTTTGGGTGACCCTGCGTGGTCTGCCAGTCTATGTCGTCCTTGTCTGTCATTATCAGATACTAAAAATGTAACTCTTTTGCTGTTGGTAATCTATATCTGATACAGAAAATCATCTATACTTTTATAAAAAAATGATAGTTAATCTATTCACTTCTTAATTCCATTAATATGTTTGTTTGGTCGTTTGAACCGTGGGCAATATATGAAAGAGATCAAAGTGGGCGGTAGCATCAAGAAAATTAAGATCTTGTACAGCGTCTCAATGCCAGCATTTTCTTAAGGTTTAAATTGATAATACAGGCATCCCAGGAATATTTCAGAAGCAAGAATAAAAGTGCAATCTATGAATCACTTCAGTGATATTTTATAAACCCCGTTATCTGCCAACATAAGCAAATCACTATTTTGAAGCCCACAATTAACTTCTATATGAAATTCACGTTAGAAAAATGATTTCCAGCAAGTTTTGGACAGACGACATCATTGAGTATGAATGGAAAACAACATATTTTATACTCTCAGATTAACACAAATTCATGACCTGAAAATAGAAAAGTCCATTAATTCCTGCTTACAGTTAAATTTATGACTCCCAAAGGGGTTTCCAGAGCTGCTCCACATCATCCACTGTCGAATTATCAGTTTTCTGTACCTCATACAAAACATGTTCACCATCCTTATAAGACCCACCAAAGAGGAGGGATAGAAGCTCATCCCTCTCCAATCTTATCTTTACTGCCTCTGCTTGTGTGGCTGCCAGCTGGGACTCCAGGTCAGCAATTTGCTTCTTTAGTTTCTCAACCTCTGTTAAACAGCCACGCACGGGGTCCTTGAGCCTTGCAGTTGCTTCATACACCATGTTATTCACTGCATCTGCTCTTTCCTCGGCCTTCATACCCTGAACCAATACACCATCAAAACCATGAATAGAACTTCTGACACTAATGGAAACAAGTGTAATAAACAAATAATCTTGTAAGGATTGAATTCAATTACTTGCAGAGTCTTGATAACATGGCGGGTTCCAAAAACTCTATGGACTATCTCAAATTTGTGGGAATCAGTGGATGGAAAATGAGGAGCCAGCACACAATGCTCTGAACACTTTTTCCGGTGCCTCTTGCAACTCGCACATCTCGGCATCTTTTGATTGTGAGGTGGCTTCCGAACTATCAAATGAGAATAATAATGATGGCTTAGAATGGCAGATCTGCGCAGCGCATTAGAGTCTTCTTATGCTGGCAATACAACATAAGAGTGAAATGATTGCATAAGCAAGAGAGAGCACATTGCTCATAGTGGTTGTAGGCCTGTAAAGAAGACCCAGTGGATTAATATAAATATATTTGAGAAGCTTGGAAGATCTTCCGTTTGTTTCCTGAGAAAGTCTCATATTTCTTCCTAGACCATTGATTTCTAGTTTTCCACAAATAAGGGAAAAGTAAGCAGTGTGGACCCAATACTTTAACCTCAAATTGAAATAAATTTCGTTTTTCAAGATGCCTTCTCGTAGTCAGATTTCCAATTAGGAAAAAAACAACGAACCATAGAGCCTGGTCAAATATACGTAGTAAACAATAGAATTTTGGGGCCCAGTCAACTATACAAATATGTTTGTTATCCCACCAACGTTTACTTCTGGTCAAGAAGTAATTTCTGCGATCATGGCTCCTGAAATGTTTTTGTTGTTCAAAAGTCTTTTTCAATCGTTTCAGTAGTTTTAGATTCACACAGAGGGGATAGAATGAAACTGACTCCGCTTTTTATCAAGGACAATAAAATTCAAGAACAATCTGGCACAATCTTGAATAACACGATGAACTAAGATCTTTTAAAGTACTTTCTTCTTACCTAACTCCATATTTTTATACTATTTTTATAGATGATGTTACTGATGGTTGGGAATCTTTTGATGTCATTTAAGATCTCACTAACATATGAGGTTAATTAGATGAGGGAGATTTCTTTCAATTATTGATCTTGCTCTTACCATTTAGTGATATGTCTATTTGTTTTATTTATGATTTTGTAATGATTAGTTTAATATGATGTATTAAATTTAAAAATATTTTGTTTAATTAATTTTACAATTTAAGTTTGTTTATAGAAAATTTTTTTTAAAAAAAATTGTGTATTTAAGGAATTAGAGAATTCAAAAAAATAGTTAAATGTTTCTTAACTAATTAGGTCTTTTTAAGTGTTAAGTTATTGAGAAAATTTGGGTAGTGACTAATCTTTATCAATGTGTTCTATTAAATTTAATTAAAGCTTAAAACAATTAAAAACAAATTACCAACCCTATGGTTTAAGCATTTTTTTAGAATTCAAAAAGAATGATTTTCTCGAAGGCTTCTTAAGAAATTAGCTTCTTTTAAGAGTTATGTTATTCTCAATAAAAGTTATGTAGCGAATAGTCTTTATTAACATGATGTATTGGATTCCTAAAAGCACTTTCTTCTTACCAATTATATAGCTTAGACAGTTCAGTTATAAATTTTTTTACTAAAAATGTTGACATTACAAAAAAACATGAATATATTTGATTACTTAGCAAGAATGAAGTTATATTTTTTTACATACATAATTACTAAATCCTACTCAAATACTAAATCCAATCAACATTTTGTATATCACATGTGCATTCTTCTCAATATAATGGGTGAGTGCTCACCATATATAATTTTTTTCTCTACCGATGACCCTATATTTAACAAAGTATTATGGTTACAACATAAAAATTCAAATTATTTCATACTCTTGTAAGAGTAAGAAAATGAATAAATTGGCATTAGTGATTTAATAAACCATTAGGCATATTATTATCCAAAGCTACATGTGTCAATTTCTTTTGGGTGAGATTATATTAATAAATAATGTAAAGTTGTCTAGTGTATTGGTAGATTCCAAGCGTATATAAATTCATTTTTTAATTTAAAAAATACACATAATGAGATAGGCCTTTGTTAGCCACAATTGAAGGCAAGAACCAACGACTAAGCCTATTTACCATGGTAACGCCAACTAAGGGTCAATCACCAACTAACATCCATATGTGGTTATATTTCCATGCTAGTTGTTGTGCCCTTGTGTTGTTGAAACAAAGTACCAATGGATACATGGGTTTGTGGACCCTATACCACCCCAAGTAAAAAAAATATTTTTCACAAGTTTTTAATTAGTGATTTTTATGTATTATTTTTATTTGTTAAATTATATGAATTGTGACCATCTAATCATACAATTAACTATAAGGGGGATAATTTTTCTTCCTTCAATCCTTTTTGGATAAAATACAGAAAATTTTATGTATATTTTCATTTCTTGGGCCTCTTAGATCTAGTGGTGAGGATTATTTTATTTCAATAGGTCATTTCTACAACTTCCTTCATATAACCTTCATGTTAAACACCTAAAAAATATATTTTTAACAAAACCTTTCAAACCCAAAATCTACAATTCTCACAACCTACACATTACACCTTTATACCTTGAAATTTCTAAAATATCTCTAACATTTCTATGGAATTAATTTTGTATCAAATCTACTCAAAAAAAGGTTAAATAAATAGGGATATCTTGTCTCCCTCAACAATAACCATATTTATAATACCACTTGGTAGGAAATTATTAGGTTTATCAAATCATTTACTACATAATCCTATGAGAGAAAATCATTCATAAAGTTTTACAGAAAAACCATAATATAATGATCAAAGACATGACATAAGATTACACAAGATATACCCTAGGAAAACCATCATGAGGTAAAATCCCAACCTCCAAGAAGTATCCACAATGAATGTATTAATCATCAATGAAATATTACAATATACTTAAAATGTCTCCATGAACATTTCTAAAATATCAAGATCTTCTAATATACCCTTAAGAAATGTGCCCAAACACAATATGTAACCATTTAACCACTTATTACATGTTATGATTCAAAAAAGCACTCTCCAATAGAGCTTAATATAAATGATAGCTAACCCAACCACTAAACTTGTTCTTATTTTTACTTATTCAATCTCACACATATACATAATTATGGTATTAGAAAACCATGTGTCTCAAAACTATCATAGTATGGAAAAAGTGTCCTTAATGTTTAATTTTTGGTACTAATTTTAATATTAATCATTTTTCCAATGTGCAACCTATAGATAAAATATCTAACCAATACAACTTTACAAGTGGACCCAAATATATAGTTAATACATAGCTAAACACATATCCAAAGATGCACCCAAAAAAATTATTTATATTAAATATAATTAAAATATTTCTTTTTGAAATGTGTACAATACCACTTATCCTAACAGGATGGAGGGAAAAAGAGATGGATAAATAGGGAGAGATAGAAAGATAAAAAGAAAGAGAAAGATAGATGGAGTTGGAGGGAGATGGAGTAGGGGGGAAAGGAGAGTAAGGTCAAGAAATATAGAAAGATATAGAGAGGGAGAGAGTAGAGGGGGGTGATCCGGTGGACATTTTTTAGTGAAAATTGAAGTGTCTTATTTTTCTCCAGAATTTGCACCATCAGAAAGAGCTCAGTGTCCTGGTTCCAACGCAACTCGAACGGAGCGAAAAGGAGTCCGTTTGCACGAGTTATGGCCAGTCAAACCTTTGGTCAAATTGGGAATCAGGGGCGTTCAGAAGGTGAAAAAATGGCATCATCAAAAATCTTTGAAGTCAGCGTCATCGCGAAGAGCTCATCGCAAGCTTTCCAACGCAATTCATTTCGTCGAAATCCGACATCGGAGGCTCAACTTATCAGCAGTCAAAGTTTGGTTGACTTTGAGGGTATAGTTGCTGACATCATCATTCTGTACTGTACGGACGGCAAATCAGAATCTGACACGTAGGTTCTAGGTCAGCATTGTACAGACCAATCAAAATTGGACACGTGGCATCCGTACGCCACGTCATCAGCACAGTCAGCGTACACGTGGCAGTGGTCATCGTCCATCATCTGCATCAGCGACACATCTTCATAATCGGCCAATGAGAGCTGGCCATGTGGCACCCTCCTGGTGCGACACGTGGCCCTGCGTTCTCTTATCGTCAACGGTCAGAGGTTGGTATGTTTGTTAAAAAAGATATATGGAGGTTGGGGGATTCGAACCCCATACCTTCCATCCTCCGCAGCGGCCGGCGACCAACTCGCCTATACATCCACGCCCAACAATATATTACTGCCGGTTGTTTTGTTATAATTTTGTTAAAATTTGGTTGGTAAAAGCCGATGGCCGGGAGTTGAACCCGGAACCTCCGGTGTGTTAAAAAGAATAGCCACCGCTAGGCCATCCAAAGTCTTCAAAATATATGGTGGCATCGATTTATTTTGTTAAGATATTAGAAACCGAATGCCCTAAAATCAAATAATCCAACCCTTAAAGTTTAAAAATGAAAACATAATCCCCCGAAACTGTTAAGGAAGATTTAAATAAATCTTCTAAAGCCCGAGGATGCTAAAAAAATAAGGGCTATAATAATATTTAAATTTAATAAGGGGATTTTTTAATGATTTTTATGTAAATAAAGGGAGATTATAAAAGATTTTTATGTATTTTGGAGAGATAAGGTGGATTTGGAAAATATTGTAAAATCAATTGGTTAGTAACCAATTTGAGAAAATTTTATGTATAAAAGGAGGGTGTGAGGTGAGAGTGGATCGAAGTTTTTTTCAGGTGACAAAGTTTTGAAGCTGTGGTGACACGAAAGAGAGGTCTTGTGGAGATTCTTTGAGTCATTCTTGCACGTCAGAGCGTTGTTATGCTGCCGAAGTGCTTGGAGAATGGTTATGGTGTTGTTGTAATTGATTTTTGGAGTTAATCGGATCGGTCTCTCTATTGGAGTGGACCCAAAGACATAGTCACGTTTTGTGACGAACTCCGTTATCAACTGTTTGCACTTCTCTTCTTCTCTCTCTTTCTTTCTCTCATTTCCTTCCTTTCTGTTATAATCACCTTGTTATTACTTTCATTTTGTTATTTCCATAAGTTAATTTTGATTTAATTAACTTGGAATAATCATTGTAAAAGCATTGTAAAAGTTAAGCATTTAAATACTGCAATCTAGTCTAGATCCTATACAGATCAAGTTGGTATTAGAGCTTTAGGGTGACTTTTATTGCAGTTATTTGTTTTTGAATGCTAACGAGATCCAGGATTCAGAAGGGTGAAGGCAAGCTCGAAGACTTTGATCCTGAGATCGGAAAGCGTAGAACATTCCCGAAGATGTCAGTTTCTGGAATGGAGGTTCCTGAAGAAATCAGTGAGCAGGAATTTTGAAGAGCATTCCTTGAGATGAAGGCAAAGGTGGACATTCTTTTTCAGGAGAGACAAGAGCGAAAAGAACATGAAGAAGGTTCGTCGAAGCAAGAAGATCGCAAAGACAAGAAAGAGGAACAACATAGAGATGGTGGCAAGAAACCAGATCATCCCTCTTCTTCTTCTCCTCCCTCTTCTCCTTCTCCTTCTTCTCCATCTTCTCCTCATTCTATTTCTTCTAATCCTTTCAAGAGTGGGTATAAACCTAAAATCAAATGGATGTAAAATTTGATTTGCCTAAATATTGTGGTGAACTTAATGCTGAAAAATTGGATGATTGGATTCAACAAATTGAGGTTTATTGTAGAGTCCAGAACCTATTAGATGATGTTGATAGGATCCAATTAGCTACTCTTCGTTTAGGAGGTACAGCCTTAACTTGGTGGGAGAGTAAGTCTAAGGCAGAAGTTCACAACATGGTAGAGTCAGTTTAACTTGGGCAAGAGTTTGTTAATGCTCTTAAGAAGCAGTTTTATCCCCTAGGACATATGCAACAATTAATGATGGACTGGCAAATGTTTAGGCAAGGGAAAGGTCAAACTGTCCAAGAGTACACCCATGAATTCAGGAAAAGGGCTATTGCTTTGAATGTCCTTTGTACACTCAGGACACTTTGTTGAAGTACATAGGAGGTTTGCATTCTACCTTAGGCATTCCATTTTGGTTCCAACCCTTGTAATTTGGATGAAGTGTCCTGCTCAAGCTACTACCAGAGTCAAGGGGTAAAGGATCTTTTATTGATAATGATGTAAAGAAATCTTCTAAGAATGCAGTAGATAGGGAAAGGAAAGAAGGCAGCTACAAAGCAATAGGCTGATGAGAAACTTTTCAGACTCACAGACAAGGAAGGTCATGATGAAGATCACCTGGAAGTTACATCCTAACCGGCTTCAAGTGGGCTCATAAAGACGAATCAGAAATAGAAGGGAAAGTAGAAAAGCCACTAATGTTGTTATGGATCTGGTTCATCTCGCATGATGAGACTAAGATACCGATGGGTCTAAAAGGTAAAGCTCCTATTTCCGTGTTTCGCTAAGCTAGTTGTGCTTCTTCTTCTACAGTTAATGATTTCTCTGAAGATGTTAAGAGGAATGAGCTTTTTCATTTAAGGGTTATGGCTAAGAACAGTAAAATCAATGCACTCATAGATAGTGGATCACAAGTGAATTTAATTTCAGAAAGTGTTGTAAAAAACTTGGGATTAAAAACTACACCACATAAGAGACCTTATCCACTAGGCTGGGTTTGTGAAAATGATAAGTTGCAAGTAACAAAACAATGCACCCAAGAACTGCTAATCACTAGTAAATTTGTGATGAAGTACGCTTGATGTGGTTCCACTGACACTGCGGGATAGTGCTGGTATTCTTATCTTTATGACGTAAAAGCACCTTCTACAGTAAACAAAATCATTATCACTTGTTTAAAAGATGGCATTCAGTGATATTGTACATTCTCACAGGATTAAGACTGATCGTTCTTTTGCAAACACAGGGCAGTTAAAGAGGGTAATTAATGCAAGTAAAGAGTTAACTCTTATGTCTGTCAGTACAGGTGGTTCTAAACTTGAACTTGGAGTAGCTAACTAGGGTCAGATGTTGCAGGATGCACTTGCAGTACAGCATGAGAAAAAGATGATTGAAAGCATTAATAGTACCTTGGGTAAAAATGTTCCTATTGTGAAGGATCGATATGTTGTTAACTTATTCTCTTTCATTTCTGCATTGATGTTCAGCTTGATGCTAGTCAATTTTTGTTAGATAGTGGCTACGACAATTGATGTAGATGCTTATGGAAGTGATAAAATAATGTTTGTGTTCAACAATCTTGTTGCAGTCTTCATTGTGCTTGTGAGCCAGGTATTCAGATGTACAGAGGATACAGGACAAGTGGGGAGGTCAGGTCCTCACTTATTGTCAGAGTAAATGCCACTTTTGGAGGTCCAAAAGGTCTTCAGTGGGGAGGCCTGATCCGGTGGACATTTTTTAGTGAAAATTGAAGTGTCTTATTTTTCTCCAGAATCTGCACCATCAGAAAGAGCTCAGTGTCCTAGTTCCAACGCAACTCGAACGGAGCGAAAAGGATTCTATTTGCACGAGTTATGGCCAGTCAAACCTTCGGTCAAATTGGGAATCAGGGGCGTTCAGAAGGCAAAAAAATGGCGTCGTCAAAAATCTTCAAAGTCAACGTCATCGCGAAGATCTCATTGCAAGCTTTCCAACGCAATTCGTTTTGTCGAAATCCGACATCGGAGGCTCAACTTATCAGCAGTCAAAGTTCGGTTGACTTTGAGGGTACAGTTGCTGACGTCATCATTCCGTACTGTACGGACGGCGAATCAGAATTGGACACGTGGCATCCGTACGCCACGTCATTAGCACAGTCAGCATACGCGTGGCAGTGGTCATCATCCATCATCTGCATCAGCGACACGTCTTCATAATCGGCCAATGAGAGCTGGCCATGTGGCACCCTCCTGGTGCGACACGTGGCCCTGCGTTCTCTTATCGTCAACGGTTGAAGGTTGGTATGTTTGTTAAAAAAGATATATGGAGGTTGGGGGATTCGAACCCCATACCTTCCATCCTCCGCAGCGGTCGGCGACCAACTCGCCTATACATCCGCACCCAACAATATATTACTGCCAGTTGTTTTGTTATAATTTTATTAAAATTTGGTTGGTAAAAGCCGACGGCCGGGAGTTGAACCCGGAACCGCCGGTGTGTTAAAAAGAATAGCCACCGCTAGGCCATCCAAAGTCTTCAAAATATATGGTGGCATCGATTTATTTTGTTAAGATATTAGAAACCGAATGCCCTAAAATCAAATAATCTAACCCTTAAAGTTTAAAAATGAAAACATAATCCCCCTAAACTGTTAAGGAAGATTTAAATAAATCTTCTAAAGCCCGAGGATGCTAAAAAAATAAGGGCTATAATAATATTTAAATTTAATAAGGGGATTTTTTAATGATTTTTATGTAAATAAAGGGAGATTATAAAAGATTTTTATGTATTTTGGAGAGATAAGGTGGATTTGGAAAATATTGTAAAATCAATTGGTTAGTAACCAATTTGAGAAAATTTTATGTATAAAAGGAGGGTGTGAGGTGAGAGTGGATCGAAGTTTTTTTCAGGTGACGAAGTCTTGAAGCTGTGGTGACACGAAAGAGAGGTCTTGTGGAGATTCTTTGAGTCATTCTTGCACGTCAGAGTGCTGTTATGCTGCCGAAGTGCTTGGAGAATGGTTATGGTGCTGTTGTAATTGATTTTTGGAGTTAATCGGATCGGTCTCTCTATTGGAGTGGACCCGGAGACGTAGTCACATTTTGTGACGAACTCCGTTATCAACTGTTTGCACTTCTCTTCTTCTCTCTCTTTCTTTCTCTCATTTCCTTCCTTCTGTTATAATCACCTTGTTATTACTTTCATTTTGTTATTTCCATAAGTTAATTTTGATTTAATTAACTTGGAATAATCATTGTAAAAGCATTGTAAAAGTTAAGCATTTAAATACTGCAATCTAGTCTAGATCCTATACAGATCAGGGGGTGAGAGAGGTAGGGAGAGAGGAAGATAGAGAAAGAGCTAGATTAATAAAGAGATAGAGAGAATAAGAGATAGAAAAGGAAAGAGAGAGAGTATATAAATTTTAATACTTACTTCCTTAATAAACACTTTACTTCAATTATTCATAATTATAACTTGGTGCATCCTTATTTTATGAAGACTGATAGTGGTGTGCATATTTGTAATGAAACTTATATTTGAGCTATATTTTTCTTATAATATTTTGCCTAATAATGATGGAATTGTATAGAATTGTAATGATATATCTAATAATTATTCTTCTTTTATATCTTATAGCAGGATTAATGATGATACTTGAAATTGTATTAATGGTTTAACTCACAAAATTTTACTCCTACTTATGATTTTTATTCATTCAATGATTTTTATTAATTCATATTCCATGACATCATTGAGTTCATAGAATTGTGTGATTTAGATGGGTTTCCTAAGTGTATACATGATGATGATCCAAGTTGTCATAGTTATTCTACAACTTCTCATATTTCACATGATTTCTTGCACATTAATGAGGATGGGTCATTATCTTATCATTTTGATACATATTTTCCCTTATATAATGATATTATAGATAATTGTGAAGAATAATTTAATGATGATTTTGATGACTCTATAGATATCTCATTGTTTGTTTAAAAAAATATATATTTGTAAAAATATTAATGATGATCATGATATCTTGGTTAGTGAGTTTAGATTGTACCTAAAGGGTAGATACTTTTTCTGGTTTGATAAGTGATTAAAAAATAATAAATTTACATGTTATATAATGCACTCGCATTATATAATAAAACCATGTTACATAATGCACTCACATTATTGATTCACCCACTCTTTTATATTTGGAATAGACTTGGATAACCATGATTGAGGGTTGGACTTGTATTTTACTCCCAAAAACTTATTTTTCATATTAAAATAATATTTTTGAACTTCATTATCATTATATCAACCCATTTTATAACAATAATTGACAAAAATACCACAAAAATGTCACTCTACTTCTTATCTTTCTAATGATACATTTGTTTCCTATTTTGAATATATTAATATATTTACTTTCATTTGCTTCTAATAATCATATACACATGTATTGATTTTTCTTAATAATTTTTTTATTCATTTAGAGGCATCAGTTGCATTTTACTTTTCAAAAAAAAATTAAAATGTCCATTTAGTAAAACTTGAAAAAAATACATAATTTTTTTTACACTTTATCTTTACACATTCAAAAAATATTTTTTTATTAATTTTGTGCAAGTTATGTGATACATGCATGCATAGTGATAAAATCTTCAAGATGCATCTACTTTGAAAAATCAAACAAAATAATTAATTTTAAATATAAAAAATACACAACTTCTAGTACTCAATCTTGGTTATGTTTCTATCAAGCTATTTTTTAAAATTCCTCATACAACAAAAAAATAGAGGGTACATACAAAATCCTATGTTATATTATAATGATAAAAATAGGAACATATTTATGTGCACTTAGCATTCTCCCTCTTAATCATAACCATTTTAAAAATCATTTTAGTATAAAAACTAGATTTTGAGTACTACAATTCTTTTTATTGTTGTATCTTTAAATTTTGAGTGTATATATGTGGGAAAAGGTACAAAGCTATGCCACACTTTTACAAAGGAACCAGTTGACACTGAGATAAATTTTAAATTTGAATCACTAGAAAGTGGCATATATGTTTTGAATTTTGAAATGATGTAAACTAATAAAATGTTTATTTTTTAGTATATTTTATGCTTGTATTTTTTTGACAAAATTTAAAAATTATTTAAATATAGTTCTTTTATAAATTAACACTATAATTTAGTTGCTAATAAAATGTTGAAAAATGACGTGGCATGAGACGTCAAGCTTTATATAGTATATTTTCCATTTTTCCCTTCAATTTTTTTGTGTATATTTATAACATGAAACTTTAGGGCGTGGATTTTTTTTTTGTAATTTTAATAAATATATATTTTTGAATAAATATTTCAATGTATGTGTGTATTAAAATATGGTTGTTTCCACTCAACTTCAACTTTTATATTAAATATTTATCTAAAATAGAAAACAAATTATAATATCTTAATCTAGATTCTTTTATCTAGGCATCATTTTTTTTTTTTTAAATAAGTTTTAGAATTTTTCTTGGCATGGTAATCAAACTAATATTTTGTCTTGATAACCTAGTTTTAGTAAAAAATTAAAAATAAAATAATAATAATAATAATTGAATTATTAAAATAAATATATATTTGAAAACTACACTTATGGATCCATAAAAGGGTATCTTTACATTTTTTTTAAATGTTATTTATATGATCAGGAGTTGTTGAAACATTAAATTTTTCAAATAATTTCGTTTTTTAGTAATTGGCCTTAAAGTGGTGATACATATGCATTTAGCCAACAATTTTAGTTGGAAAAGTTGTAGACATATTTAACTTATCTATAATGAATCAGATTACTAGATCATATGTTTGACCAAAATTGATTTTTAGTTATAAATATTAAAATTCACTTGTGCTAATAAGTTGGCTAAAAGTGTGACACAGCTTTGTACTTTTACCCATCTTGAATTATTCATATAATCTTTAAAAAAAATTAAGAAAAAAGTGGCCACTTTTGACCCCATTTTGTGCCTAGTTTCAATTCACTTGCCCTCTTAAAATATGGATATTGGTTTTTTAATGATGTTGGATATTGGTTTTTTAATGATGTTGGTCTCTTTATTCAACCATGTCAACTAAACTTTGACCATTTTAAGATAGGATCAACATTTTTCCAATTTTCCTTATACTTGATAATCTACCAAAAGAATACTTGGAATATGGATGTTCTTGAGATATTAGGGAACATGTTAGGTATTTTTCAAATGATAGGAGATAATGTTCTCCAAGGTTCTATTTTATATGCCAACATTTTTATTCTTTTGGATTTTTCAAAATATTCCAATTTTGTAAACTTAAAATCCAATTTTGGCTCTTGGAAACAATCCCTTTAGTTTGGGGGTCAAAATATTCTTTGTTTCCCTTTAGTTTGGGGGTCGAAATATTCTGTCATAAGTACCACAAATATGGTCAAATGAGGAAGTTATCCACACAATTCAACAATTGAGTTCCAAATAATTAAAATATGATTAAGGCTCCTTTGTCTATAATAATTTGATTTCCCCTAATAATTGATTACCTATGCTATAATTTGGTAAACTAATTGAATATGTTGATCTTGTTCATAAGGTTTTGATGGTTAACTCACAAGATGGATTTGAAAATTCTTCATTAGCTAGAAATTTTATGAGGATTGTTGTCCCATGTGAGTTAGTATTTGGGTATGGGCTTATTGTGTCTCATGCACCATTGGTTAACTCTAATAAATATTTTGGTGTGAATTATGTTGTAAAAAAAAATATTTCATAGGACAAAAGGATTTGGAGGTCTTGGTGAGATAATGTCTTTGTGACATAGAAATTCCACAAGAGATGGATATCTCTAAGAACAATGAATTTTTGGAGGACCAATATAAATTTTTGGGAAGTATTATATTGGTGATCACTACTATGAAAGGGGATCCTATAATTTCTTTATATGATGAATCTCTAAATAATATGGTGAATGAAATCCTAAAGTGGGAGAATAATTTATTGAAGCAGTTGATGGAATATCGGAGGAGAGTATTGATCTTGAATTCTCTAAGAAGTTGATTGTCTTATAGATTTATGCTTTAGAGAAACTTTAAAATTCAATTCATGGTCAATAAATTTAAGGGGATAAAACCAAAGCAATTGAAGACTTAAGAAGAAATTGTAGTTGGTACTCAAGCTTCTTTGGATAGGACTTTGAGATCAAGGAGAGTTGGGCACTCTCCTTGATGGAAATGACAAATTGTTAGAATGTTAGAGGCAATAATGCCCCTAACAAGTGATGATTAATAAACCATCAAATAGATATTTCTAATTATAATATTATTCATTTTCAAGAAATCAAATAAAATTAATATGTTGTTAATATCATTTTTTAGGGTGAGAATAGTTTGAAGAGTGTTTTTTGTTGATTCTAGTGGTGTCTCAAGGAGGTTTTCCATAATTTGGTTTAAAATGAATTGGATATTGAACTTATGTCCTCAAGTTCCAATTGGAGGTTGTGCAAGGTCCACAACTTATATTTGAATCTATATTTTTTGTTGTTCAACATGTTTATGTTTATACATGACAAGCTATCAACAAATAGTTTTTTAGGAAATATTAAAGTAATTATTAAACTTATTAATGAGGATTTGAAATGGTGTTAGGTGGATAATGAATCCAATTTATTTTTATAAGGAAAAAATAGGTGGTGTAGTACATACTTCCAAATCCTATGTTTATTTTATTAAATTCGTCAATAAGTGTTGCATGATTAATGTTCCTACTAAAAATTGTAAATTTACATGGATAAATAGGAGACCAAAGTTTTTCCACATTGATGAATGGTAGGATACATTTATAGTTTCTCCCATGTGTCTCATGAAGAAGATAGGTTCTTATATAATGGTGTTTTTCCTTAGTCTAGATCAAATTATTACCTTATCTCTATAATTTATTTGAAGATAAAGCCTGCAACAAATTCCCCTTCAAATTTGATGATATGTGGTTCTAGGAACTAATTTTTTGTCTCCTTTGATTGAGTTGTAAAATTATGTTTGAAGTTTATATTTATCAAATGAAAGATCATTATTTGGAATGAGTAATATTTCAATAATATTTTGAAGAAAAATCTATCTAATTTAAAATGAGTTGTCCAATTTAAATGAAGGTATAATAAGATGAGGTATGATTCAAGGTTATTTTTCTTTGGGAAATAAAGCTTCTTGATTATTTTCAAGAGATTCAAATTCATGAATAGTTTTTTGGAGACAAAAGCTAATAGAACTTTGATTAAAAGATGGGGATAGAAATACAAAATTATTACTTGCTTCCACTTAGGCACAAATAATTTTTAATCATCACTTTTATCAAGGCTCAAGATGATCATCCTCTAACTAATAGTTAAGATATTCAAATTGAATAAACTTGTTGATACTTTAAATTTTTTCTAAAATTAGATGCTTCTATTCAAGAAGAAATCGATATAAAATTTCTCAAATATATCGCAAATATTTGTTTAGAGGAGTATAAAATGTTTCTCTTGGCTCCCTTTTCCTTGGAAGAGATTAGATATATAGTTTTTCTATGAAGGGAAATAAGGCTCTGAGCTTTGATGATTTTTTTGCATTGGTATTTTACAAGAGTTGGGAATTAGTGTGGATGGATGTTTGGTTAGCTATTGATTAGGCTCAAAAAAATAATAAATCCCTTAAAGAAATGAGAGTAATTTTATTCCACTCATTAATACATGTCTTCAAATCCTTGTCCTTTCATTGATTTTAGACCCATTTTCTACAAAATAATTTTTAAGATTTGAGAGAAAACAAGTCATTGATTATATCTTCAAAGTGGGTTAGTTTTTTTTATTAGCCTGGATATTTTAGAAGGGGTTCAAATTGCAAATGAATTTATTCATTCAATTATACAAGATAGGATCTTAGCTATGAAGATTAAACTTGATATGATGAAATCTTACAAAAAAAAAAAAAGTTAGATGGAGCTTTCTAATAATTTTTTTGAAGTGTTATGATTTTGATAATGAGTGGTGTGACTTGATTTTCTCATCTTTCTAGCGTCAAGTTTTCTTTCTTATTAAATGGAAATCCAATTGACATTTTCCAATCTTCTTAAGGTCTTAACTATAGTGTAATCCTATATCTCTTTTTATTTTTATATTGATGATTAAGGCACTTGAAATATACAATACGGCTAAGAAAGAGACTATTAATTAGAAATGTATTAGGTTCATATAAAATGTGACTCCAATATAACTCACTTTATTTACAGATGATACACTTTTATTTGGCCTCTCTACTATTGGTGAAGTAAATGTAATAAAGAGGATTCTTTCAAAGTGTTGTTTGGCAATAAGACAACAAATTAATAAAGATAAACCACATCTATTTTTTTCAACACTCTAGCACTAGTTCAAGGTAGAATCACCAATCTATTGGTATTTAGGAAAGTCCCTCTTCCAATAAATTTTTTTGGTATTCCTTTCTTTTGTGGATCCAACAAGTCTATTTTTTGGAATCAAGTGGTTACCTCCATATAATCAAAGCAATAGTCCTAGAAGGGTAACTCATTAACTTTAGCCAAGATTATCCTTTCAATCAAGTTGGTCCTAGTAGTTGTTCCTATTTATATTATGATGTCAATATTGAAAATTTTGATTCAAATATTTCTTAACTCTTGATAAAATAATATGACCCTTTTTTTTATGGAAATATACTAGGGAAAAGAAAAAGCATTGTTAATGTGGGATAAATAGACAAGTCAAAATTGTATGTGGGTATGAGTATTTAAAACATTCCTGATCTCTAGAAAATTTCCATGGGAGAAAAGCTTGTTTGGGTTTGTGTTATTGGACGAATGTTAAATGGCATAAAATTATGGAAACAAAATACTTAGACTCAAAGGAAATCATACACAATCTTCATCTTTGAAAATCCATGTATGTTGGTTTGAATATGTGGAATTTCATTGTTCCACATAGGGACGTGCTTACATCATACATTTTTTAGGTGATACATAATGGTGAAAAAGCTTATCTTCTACTTAGATTCTTAGAATAGTCATGATGTGTTAAGTAACATAATAGATCAAATATTAGGGGCTATATTGTTTCTCTTTTAGACTTGGGAAGAAACGTTGAGGATTATTTTAAGATTAGTTAGTTTAACAACATTCTTATTCTTATGTTGAAGGATTTTATGGAATTTTGTTTTTTTCTTGATTAGAAACTTGCTCTAAAGGATGTGTTTTTGTAAGAGAAATATTTTTATAACGAAGGATGATGAACTTAGATGGATGGATGGACTCAAGTAGCAAGGGATACATTGTTAACTAGGGCTATCTTATTCAAGACTATTTTCAAAATGTCGAAGATTGGTTGATGGTTCTTTGTTGTGATAAAGTCTATTTACCTAAAGCAAGTTTCTTCACTTAGTTATCCCTTCACAAAAAAATGCTTACAAGTAATATGTCATCTAAAATAAATCTAGCTAATGACTTTAAGTAAACAAGGAACAAATACACCTTTTACACAAGAGATCTGCAAACAATATATGCAATATTCCTCAACAAAAAAATGGCTATAGAATGAACCTCAAGAATCTTCAAGGAAAACAAAAGTCCTCAAAGGTTGAAAGTTCGAGAGAAGAAGATCAATAATACAATGAGGGTTGAGTGCTATATTGAAGCAAGCCTAAATGGTAAAGGGATTAGATCAGGACAAGTGTCAACATCACATGCAATGAGACATAATGATCTAATAATAACTTACTTCAATTAACATAGAAAGGTACTTAGTTAGCTTAATAAAGAACTATTAAGTTTAGCTTAAGTGCATGAGAATAAAGTAGACTAATAATTAATTAAAGAGTAATTAATTATTAGCCAATGCATGATTTCTTAACACTCTATGGTGCAAATAATGAAACTATTCATCATATAGTTCTTAACTACAACTTGCAAATGTTAGTGATGAGTGAGTGGTCATTTACATTCAAAATGCGCACTTCTTAAAACTCTCCTCCAATTATTCAATGATTGATCATCCATTTAGAAGAACTATACATTTGATTACATTTGGAAGTCCTCTCCTTTAATGACTCGCACATTTGATATAAACATAAATTATTAAAATGTATTTTAAAATAAATTACCAACAATTCATTATAACATACTTTTCAAAATATATAATACTTAAATTTACAGCTGACTCCTGGTATAATTTTAAAATAGCAAAAAGCAACAATAATATAATTGATTTACACTCCATTAAATCTAAAACCTCACATCAAAACGCACTCAATGTAAAGTTACGTGGCACCCACGATTCATGATCCATCACACTGCCGACCACTTTGTGAGCATTGATGATCCATCTATCACCACGCCGACCACTTTGTCAGCATTCGATTGCGGGAACATAATCCTATCTCACATGGGCGGGTCCCACAAACAAATTGTTTTGTCGCTCCTTCCCCGTACAGCCTAGCACTTCAAAACCCTACTTAATCCAACACAAACCCCTATACACGTTATCGGGGATTACTTACCTAAGTCAATACAAAGACGTATACAAAATACGGAACACGCAAAACCCACGCTGGACTAAACCTTGAATAAGATCTCTTAATTAAATCTAGAAGACATATACAAAGTATGGAACACGGAAAACCCACGCTGGACTAAACCTTGAATACGATTAAATTTAAAAGTCGCTGGTTAATATTCGATGTGCTCTCTTATTCTAAATTAAAGTGGATATTTAATGGTTTGTTGTCGTGGTAATGTGGTCGGCGTAGAAACTTCCTTCACACGCTCTCTGAATAAAATAGTAAAGGACTACAATAATATTATTAAATTGTATTAACTACTTATATCAAACTACCTTTTTTCTTTTTTCCAATGCTGATATTAATAAAATATTAAGATTCAACAATTTCAGTTGATTTTTTCTTAGTGAATAAAATAGTAAAGGACTACAATAATATTATTAAATTGTATTAACTACTTATATCAAACCACCTTTTTTCTTTTTTCCAATGCTGATATTAATAAAATATTAAGATTCAACAATTTCAGTTGATTTTTTCTGCATATAAGATTCACATAAAGTTCATAAAAATATTTAGGTGTGTATAGACAAGATGATAAGTCACATGTAAAAGTTGACAGAAATATTTTGACTTTAACACAAATGTAATGATTGTTTCAAAAAAAAAAAAAAACATAGATAAATAATTTAAAAACAATAATTTTAATTTATTTTACTTTTCAATAATTTTTCTTCTAATAACTAGATAAATTATAATACATCAAAAACATAAATAAATACTTCAAAAACAATAATTTTAATTTATTTTATTACATTTATTAATTGTTCTTTACTTATTTTTTTATTAATTACATCAATAATAAACTATTGTTTTGTATTGAATGAGACATAATTAAATTAATTTTATTTACGTAATAATTATTTTATCTAAATAAAACTATTTTAATAAAAATTAAATTACTATTTTTTATTATAACTAATTATTTAAAAATATATATCAATGTTAAAACCAATTGAAATAAATATATTCAAAAACATAAAATGATTTTGTAAAATTTATGATTCAAATTTAACATACAATTAAAAGTTTTCATACACTATTAAAATTTATGAAGGTCAAAAAATTCAATTCTTTTTGGTTTTGTTTTTATTTTTTATGGGGGAAGTGGAACTATTGTAAGAAGGATTTGAAAGATATTATCATTCTCGCAATCAATAAGATGATAAATTTCGATTTACTGTTAAATGATTTCTCCTCTACTTCTCATACCTGATTTTCTTAACAATAATCTAAGTTTCATGGATTGTTTCAACATAGTGTGGATGATTTTGAACTCATTTGATGAGTTAGAGAGTAAAGCAACCAATTTGGTGTGTAGCAAATTTTGAGTGTATTCACTCGTTCTCTCTCTCATTTTATATGGAATATGACAACCTCTAGGATGATAAAATGGATGAAAGTTTATTTATTTTATGTATATAATCATAAAAGAGATTGTGTGATGTAATTGTAGATTACTTCTTGATTATATATTTAAAATTTTTCTAGAGTATAATTAAAAATATAATTGATATGTAAATAGACTTAAAACTATAAGTGATTGCAATAATGTGAATAGTTCAAATCCGTAAGTTCAATAGTCTAGTAGTGGCACAAAGCCTACAAGCAAGCTGACCCAACAAGAGTTTGGAGCACAAAGGCATGGTCATGAATACTGAAAACTTCATCATAAAGGTTCAAACCTATGAATGCATTAGATTGGTGAGAGAACAATACCCACAATCACAATGACCTAACAAAGGTTTGAATCTTGCTAACTATAACAACACTTCCATGACTAACCATCACACTATGCCATAAATAACATAAAATAATTAATTTTTATTTAATAAAAAATTATTTATTCTTTAAATTTTAAAAAATTAAAATTTTAAAAATATATTGATACTTACAAAATGGACCTGTTAAAAACTAATGCATAAGTATGTACTATGGAAAATGAACTTCCTTAAAAATAAGATAAATAATATTGATAAAATAAAATAATAACTATCTTGAATGATCCATGCAATTTTTGTTGTCAACATGGACTACTTAAAAGTGATGTTTATGTTTTCAATGTTATATAATATTAAAAAATTAAAAAAAAAATTTAATAAATT